>OX457033.1:27206664-27379164 GCA_949752745.1 Protula sp. h YS-2021 | reverse complement strand
CTATCTTACCCCAGCTGTCTCCCCCTGGTTGCCCAACCCCGTTTCTCCCACCCCCCTCCCCCCCCCGACGGCTTTCTGACCCCTGGCTGTCTCACCCGGGCTGTCTCACCCCCGATTACCTCACCCTGGCTGTTTCATAAATTGGGGTGAACACCCAATTTATTAGCTGGGTCAAAGCTGGTATGGGGTGGTGTTGCGCAGTGGCTATGCTATACGCGACAGCCTAGGTGAGATGGTGCATTTTACCCCTAACCTCTTACCCTTCTGGAACTTTTTAGTAGATTAACAGCGGCACGACCAAAATTAGGAGCTTCTACAATGTCAGCTGGTCACAATGGCCTTTGGTATTCTTCTTAAAACTGTCATTTACTCAAGAAGGATTCATTTGTGATTATTAATTCAATAAGGATTACATACATTTAAGTTATAATTCATTTATTTGATTTTAGCTTTAATTTTATGAACTTTCTTGATTGATTTAAAGGATTAGACCATCGGTACCCCATCGCAAACAATTTGGTCTCGAGCACGAGTGAACACGTGTGGAGTACGTGTGGAGTACGTGTGAGTACGCCACACGATGGCTGTGAACGAGGGATATGTTGGAGATGGATTCCAAGAGAAGGGGATGAGCAGTTTCCAAATAACGGACAATGTGGAGCCTTTAGATGACGTCAGCAGGAAGGAGGCCATGGAAAGAGACCGGAGTCCTCTATGGAATTGCAGGCTTATCGTGGCCTATCCAAAGACGTGTTTTCGTAAGATATTTTTATTGTTATTTGCTTTATTTACATCCACATGCCTTTCACCTCACTACTTCCACACATGTTCCTCACCTCACTACTTCCACACATGTTCCTCACTTCACTGCTTCCACACATGTTCCTCACCTCACTGCTTCCACACATGTTCCTCACCTCCTTGCTTCCACACGTTCCTCATCCAATTGCTTTCATGCACATGTTCCTCACCTCCCTGCTTCCAAGTGTTCCCCATCCTCTTGCTTTCACAAATTTTCCTCGCCTCCCTGCTTTGACACACATGTTCCTCACCTCCATGCTTCCACATGTTCCTCATCCTCCTGCTTTCACACACATATTCTTCACTTCCCTACTTTCACACAAGTTTTTCACCTCACCTCTGTGCCTTCATACATGTTCCTCACCCAACTGCCTTCTCCTAGCAGTGTTGATCCTGTTCCTCACCCCGTTGCTTCCTCCTTACAGTGTTGGCACTGTTCCTCACCGCACTCCTTACAGTGTTGGTACTGTTCCTTACCCCGGTCCTTTCTCCTTGCAGTGTTGACGCTGTTCCTCCACTTAGCCAGCGTCTTCACGCTCTTCATTTTACTCGTTCCCGGCTACGACATTCTGCCTACGGACGTCGGCGAAGTCTACATAGACGTTCGTGGTAGCGACGACTTCCTGCGTCGGCTCGCCTGGCAGCATCGAAACGATCACGACGATGTTATCAAGGTTTGTACTTTTTGCTGGGGGGGACGGGGAGGAGGCTATGTCCGAAAAGTGTTTATATATATATATATATATATATATATCACGTCTATGACTTGGGGTTGTTTAAATATTCATAGCAGTAGTTGTATATTTTATGTGTCAACGATTACAGGGGCACTTGATATGATTTGTGTTACCATGTGTGACCAAAAAAAAAAAAAAAAGGGGGGGGGGGAGAAAGGGGTGGAGTTAATTTTGAAGCCAGTCGCGGTCCACGCAGAATGCTAATTTCGTTAAAAAGGGGGATACTTTTCGTTAAGTACTCCTCATTTCCCACAAAAGGAGGAGGGGGGGAGGGTATTTCGGTATTTCACTGCGTGTTTGTTTTGAAAAAAAGGGAATTTTTTTTCAAAAATAGCACTACGCGTTTAGGGGTCGTTTCAAAAAGCCATAGACACCCATGGTAGCCATTTGGTATGCGAGCGATCCCCCCCCCCCCACCCATCGGGCGTAGAGCCCCCCCCCCCCCCCCCCCGCCCTTCGTCAACGCCACTTATTTTATTTTTATTCACTTATTGTTCTTCCGTAGAGAGTGGCGAGGCAACAGGAACGCTCGGAGATTGGCGAGGCACTGGAATTCCACTTCGAATGTCAAGGTTGTAATGTATTCACAACTGAGAACATGGAGAGCATGAAAGAAGCCCAGGAGAAACTACAGAATGCGACTGACTTCAAGGAGAAATACTGCTATAAAATACGCCTTCCAGTCCCTGGACCTGGCCTGATACCAGAGTTTGAAGAAATGTGTTCCCCACCCGTTTCCATCCTCGGTTTTTTCGACGGTTCAGTCGCAAGGCTTGTAGAAGATGAACGCTTTTACGATCCAACTTTTAACAATATCAGTTATATTTTGAACCTGGCCAAATCTCAAGTAAACAATTCGATTATACAGGATATATTAGATAACATACTTCCTAAAGATTATACCATAACGCCAACGGAAACGGAAGCGGAAATTATACGCGGATTTTTGTTCTTCGGATTGCCACTGGAGGGTTACATTACTGACCAAGACAGAAGGAAGAAACAGGACAAAAAGGTCATTAAGTACTTAGAAGATACTTTCGGAGAAGTACCCGAGGAACTATACAAAGAAGGAGCCGGCGAATTGTCATTCTATTACACATCTCGTAACTTATTTTTCGAGTTCTTCGACTATATTATTTACCAAGATATGTACTTTATTATCGGTAGCTTTTCTTTTATTTTTCTGTTTATCCTTCTACAGACTTGGTCGTTATTCGTGACAGTTTTTACGGCCGGAAGTTTGCTTACTACGTTTTGCATCACGAATCTTATCTATCGCTTCGTGTTTGACTACCAGTACTTTGGAAATATCCATTTTTTGGTGGTATTTGTCGTTCTCGGTATTGGCGTCGATGATATATTTATCTTCACGAATACATGGAAACACACTGGGTGTTATCAGTACAAAAGTCTTGCGCATCGCTTGTCCGATTGCTACCGCCGCACCGCTATACCGATGCTCTTTACGTCCATCACAACTATACTCTCGTTTTGTATCAGTATCTCGTCACAGCTGATGACGATCAGTACCCTGGCAGTATTCGGCGCACTCTACATGTTCGTTATCTTCGCTTCCGTTGTTGTCTTTTTCCCCACTGTCATGGTGATGTACCATCTCTACTTTGAGAAGTATGCTTTCTTCATATTTATGCCACGGAGTGACTGGGACAAAGAGACTAATGACTTCAAAAAGCCAAGCAAGCCGAATATATTTGTCCGGTTTTTCAAGGGACCTTACCACAGGCAGGTTTTCTTTAAACTACTAGTCATTTCTCACTTACAGTGTAGTTTTATGTTCAAAACTCTTACTGAAGCAAACGATACTTTTTTGTGAATTGGAAATACTATATAAATAGTTCAGTCAATGGTGACCAGCCTACTGTGACGACGCAATAACCGGAAGTGTGAATGCTGTGACGTTATAGGTGTTTGTTGATTATTATCGCACATTTGATACAAAGTGCTGGTATAGAGTTAGATTTGATGCTTAATTCTTATTCCAAAAGTGTTTCTGAAGCTGTATTATTATTATTATTATTACTATTATTATTATTATTATTATTATTATTATTATTATTATTATTATTATTATTATTATTATTATTATTATTATTATTATTATTATTATTATTATTATTATTGTTGTTGTTGTTGTTGTTGTTGTTACCATGATGTTTCTCATTCCTCTTAATGTTCACTGCTTGGGTTTCAGGTTCGTCACGAATCCAGTTTGCGCTGGATTTATCCTCGTTGCGATGGCCGGACTGATGGCTGTTTTTGTTTATTACTCTACCACAGTTGAAATCAATATCGATTTGGTAGGTTTATTTCTCTAGATATACACCATAGAACGCCCTTAAAAATCTTTTAAGATGAAATTTATCATTTCCTTGTTTAGTTGCATCTTTATGTTTGTTAGTCTAATTGTTTAAAATTCTTACTTATTCCCGAAGCTGGGGGTGGGGGGTGGAGATGAAGATGGATAGGGGGGGGGGGGATGGCACTTACATGGAAACAGGTTATCATGCATGTCCATGACTTTTTAAAACGACCACTAAATGTAGATTGTTAGATTTCAACTAATATCCCCTTCTTTTTACCAAACAGAGGAAATCAGCTCCAAATGAACCCCCACCGCCCCCTCCTCTTTTTTAAACGAAATTGACACCTCGAGCGGACCGCGTCTTGCCCCCAAAAACCCCTCTTTCTCCGTTTTTTTCCGCATTTTTCTTAGTTTCGGACACGCATGGAAACGCAAATGGTGTCAGGTCCCCCCCCCCCCCCCCCTCCACAGGGGCCATCCATTATATGTACATATATATATCTGTGTGTGTGCGTGTGTGTGTTAGAAAGTTCATATATCTCATTTTTTAGAATACCAGTCCAGCCAGAACTTACAGGTGATCACGTTGGCTGTTCTTCGCTTACAGGTCACAGTGAATCCATTCAAAGATACAACTAACTTCGGCAAATTCCTGCAGAAGAGAGACGACTTATTCCCCAAAGATGATAACACGGTGAAAATACATCTGATGTGGGGACTGGAGAATCAGGATCTAAGCGATTGTCATTTCACGGATCCAGAGTGCTGGGGAGACACTGTATGGGATAAGGATTTTGATTTGAGCCCTGTGGAAAACCAAAGAGCGTTAATGGTTAGTGACAATACTCACGGCATGGGCCACAGCTGTTTCTTTTTTTTTTCTATGCTTGTTTGTTCGAGGTATTTTGACCAAAAAAATATCTTCTACAGTATATGAAATGTATTCGGAAATCGTTATTTGCTTTTAGAGAGTCTTGTTACTTAAGATTTGTTGTCATCTGTAAAAAAAAATCGATAATGTGTATTTCTAACAATATCTGGATTTCGTGAAACATTTGTCGTTTTCAGGACTTGTGTAGTCGTATAAGGGATATGTCAGAGAAAGAAATAGACGACCTCCACATCAAAACAAACGAGAACGGCGAACCGGAGGTGCTTTGCTTCCTAGACGACATGCAATCATTCTATACGGTTCGTTTGAGTGTTTTAGTGTTGGAATGTTATCTTATCTTGTCGTAAGGCAGTGTCATTATAACCCATGGCGTTGTGATGGAGGGCTGTCGTTTTATCTAACGTTGTGGCAAAGTAGTGTCATTCTAACTCATGACACTGTGATGGAGGGATATCATTTTATCTTACTTTGTGTTGAGAGAGTGCCATTCTACCCCATGACACTGTGATGAAGTGATGTCGTTTTATATGACTTTGTGTTGAGAGAGTGCCATTCTACCCCATGACACTGTGATGAAGTGATGTCGTTTTATATGACTTTGTGTTGAGAGAGTGCCATTCTACCCCATGACACTGTGACAAAGTGATGTCGTTTTATCTTACGTTGTGGTAAGGTAGTGTCATTCTACCCCATGACAAGAGCATTGTTGCTCCGTGTGACTTTCCAGCAGGAGGATCTCGTTGTACTACATCAATTATTTCTCTGATCCAGGCTCCATTGCAAGATCCAAGACAAGAACCTGGGAGAATCGTGTGCGATCCACCCTCGCAGGGTGCGCTGAGGCCACGGTACAACTTCGGCAACCCGCCTGATCTCTCCCTGCCTGTGACAGAGGCCAAGGCTACGACTGTCATGGACCACGCGAGCTTTGTTTACGATAGCTCAGTGTTCAACCAAAACTTCAGCAACTGGTTCGAGGTTTGTTGGAAATCGTAAAGCATCTCTTCGCTCAAATTTTATTAAAATGTTTCAGTAGGTTTCCGAGGCAACATTTTACAAGAAATAATAATAATAATAGTAATAATTATAATAATAATAATAATAGTAATAATAACTGCAATTATCCTCACAATAATGACATTGATATATCTTTAATAAAGTCATGAGTTCTTTAAAAATAAAGCATGAAGTGCGCCAACCATCGTGTAACAATCATAGTGTACCAACCATAGTGTGCCAACCATCATGTAGCAATCATACTGTACCAACCATACTGTGCCAACCATCGTGTAGCACCCATAGTGGGCCAACCATAAATACCAACCATAGAGTACGAACTACAGTGTAACAATTATAGAGTACCAACCATAAAGTATCAATTATAGTGTAGCAACAATGGAGTACCAACCATACTATACCAACCAGTGGTGTATATTTTACAGATCGGCTTGTCACATTGGCTTTACGGCGGTTGGCCTACCTTAAATGTTTCAGGTAACAACTTGCATATCCTTTCTGTCCAGTACCAGATAATCCGCCCCTGCTCCAAGTGAAGTGTTTGGAACCAAAAAAAAATAATAATCCAGTCAACTTAACATTTACCGAAGTAATTGCAATTGAAAATTTCGCCTTGGGACTTGACACGTGATATTTTAAAATGTATTCAAATTGAGCATAAGCCGGTGTGGTTGTGTGTTTTATATTCAGCTGGACTGTGTGTACCAGCGCTGTCCATGTGGCTCGTGCCAATGCTGGAGGGTATGCCTACACAATTCCGACAATACGATGACCTGATAGGCGAGACGGAGACCCCATACACACAGAGCGTGTCGGTGGATTCCAACCCCACACTGCTTGGTAAGTCTCAGTGGGTTCCAACCCCACACTGCTTGGTAAGTCGCAGTGCGTTCCAACCACACACTGCTTGGTAAGTCGCAGTGGATCCCATCCACACACTGCTTAGCAAGTCTCGGTGGGTTCCACCCCCACACCGCTTGGTAAGTTATTGGTGGGTTCCAAAGTCTCGGTGGGTTCCACCCCACACTGCTTGGTACGTTATTGGTGCGTTCCAAAGTCTCGGTGGGTTCCACCCCACACTGCTTGGTAAGTCTCAGTGGGTTCTAACCCGACACTGCTTGGTAAGTCGCAGTGCGTTCCAACCACACACTGCTTGGTAAGTCTCAGTGGGTTCTAACCCGACACTGCTTGGTAAGTCTCAGTGGGTTCTAACCACACACTGCTTGGTAAGTCGCAGTGCGTTCCAACCCGACACTGCTTGGTAAGTCTCAGTGGGTTCCAACCCCACACTGCTTGGTAAGTCGCAGTGCGTTCCAACCACACACTGCTTGGTAAGTCTCAGTGGGTTCCAACCCCACACTGCTTGGTAAGTCTCAGTGGATCCCATCCACACACTGCTTAGCAAGTCTCGGTGGGTTCCACCCCCACACTGCTTAGCAAGTCTCAGTGGGTTCTAACCCGACACTGTTTGGTAAGTCTCAGTGGGTTCTAACCCCACACTGCTTGGTAAGTCGCAGTGCGTTCCAACCCCACACTGCTTGGTAAGTCTCAGTGGATCCCATCCACACACTGCTTAGCAAGTCTCGGTGGGTTCCACCCCCACACTGCTTGGTAAGTCTCAGTGGGTTCTAACCCGACACTGCTTGGTAAGTCTCAGTGCGTTCCAACCACACACTGCTTGGTAAGTCTCAGTGGGTTCTAACCCCACACTGCTTGGTAAGTCTCAGTGGGTTCTAACCCCACACTGCTTGGTAAGTCTCAGTGGGTTCTAACCCCACACTGCTTGGTAAGTCGCAGTGGGTTCCAACCCGACACTGCTTGGTAAGTCGCAGTGCGTTCCAACCACACACTGCTTGGTAAGTCTCAGTGGGTTCCAACCCCACACTGCTTGGTAAGTCTCAGTGGGTTCCAACCCCACACTGCTTGGTAAGTCTCCCCTCCCCCCACCCGCATTACATGAGTGCGCGGGCGGAACACGCCCCCCCCCCCCCCACCCTCCCCCAACAAAAAACCCCTACCCTGTCTTGGTAACTGTGGAAAAGACCGCCAATGTTTTTGACGGAAAAAAATTTCACACGATAATCAGTCCATTTAAGCAAATATTTTTTTCCTGTTATGACAAAAATCTGGGGGCTGGTCTCCTTCCGCAGTTGCCAACATCTAACTCTCAACAACAAAAAAAAAAAAAAAAGAAAAAAAAAAAACACCCTCTCATCGGAAATGGCAGCTATGACAGGTCACAATGATTGTGGCTGTCTTGACGGCGATTCTAGACTACTATTTCCCGGAAGCTTATACATTGTCGATTTTCGCACGTCTATACAACTTCGGAAGATGGGCTTTGTTTGGACTTGCATTTTTAACCCATTCTCAACGTTAATTAGACGTTGGATAATCGACGTCTTTCCAACGAAAGATAGACATTGTTTCGACTTCGATAAATTAAATAAACCCGACGGTGATCCGACGTCGGGTGCGACGTCTATACAATGTTTATCCAGCGTCGCAGTGTTTAGTGGGTATTAATATGATATTAAAAATGTAATAAGAAATTGTATTAACATGTTTATGGAAAGAAAAGACTAAAAAGACACTAAAGATAAATTTATTTGACAAAATTGTGCGGATGGCAACTTGTGTAATTTTAATAAAACTTTAAGATTTTGTTTCAGATACTTTGTAATACCGATGTTTATTTATTTCAAGAAAAATGCAGAATGTAAAAGCTGTAGGAAAGGCATGGGGTGATGGTAAGGTTAAGTACCCCTTACAGAACTCAAGGAATACAAAATAACAACAACAACAAACATTTTGCAGTCTTTGACCTGGAACAACATAGATGTAATCAACAGGGGTGGGTAGAATGAAATTAGACTTTTTATACACTTTGTTCGCTTTTTTTTAATAGGGCTTGATTTCAAGTATCGCTACGGTACAAAGCTAAGATATGCAGCCATAGTGGTGACAACGACCCTGGATAACACACTGCAGTACGGCAAAGGTCTGCCAATCAGGGACAAGTGGGAGGAGTTTATGGAGGATCAAGTAAGTGGTCAACCAATCAAGTGCGAAGGGGGGCGTGGAGATTAGCCAACTCATTGTGTAGCACCATGTTTTCTTGTCTGTGAAAGTTATGCTACTCTTCTGCTTTGCAAAACTGTTTTTGTTTGCAAATCAACTTGAATATTCTGTCGTTGATATCTCATTAAAATAGTCACATGTCGACATCGATACCTCAGTAAAATAGTCACATATCGACATTGATATCTTAGTAAAATAGTCACATGTCGACATTGATACCTCAGTAAAATAGTCACATATCGACATTGATATCTCAGTAAAATAGTCACATGTCGACATTGATATCTCGTTAAAATAGTCACATGTCGACATTGGCTGGATGTTGAGACTTTGGGTCGGTTCCTTTTGGGTAAAAACATCAAGTGTTCTCCAATTAGATTTGGTAAAATTTTGGCTCTGACACACTGATTGGCTGTGACGTACTGATTGGCTCTGACATACTGATTGGCTCTGACCACAATTGTGTCATCAGGTCAAACGAAGAGGCTTCAGAAATGTTGTTGCATTTTATTAATATTCGTTTTAACAATTTGTGGCTCCCGTGCTCTTGCCCTACCCCTGCCTATACCCACCCGCCCCCTCCCCACAAAAAAATACAGCATATTTTTAACAGAGGCAGTGGGTTCAGATAACATCTTATTTTGATTATTTTGTTTTGTCTGTGATTATTGTGTAGATCTTAAACCTCGATTTCATTGAATATTTCCTGCAATTTCTTGAGTGAATGGCATATTTTGTAAGTTCCGAAGGTCAAATATGTATCACTATTCGAAAGCAAAAAGTAACAATATCTCTTAAAATATCTCTCCACAGGAACAAAGCTCAGAACAAATCTTTGAATCAACGAGGTAGCGCGCCTTGCTGGTATCCGTTCATCTTTTTTATTATTATTATTTTAGTTAAAAGATATGCCGAAAGGTTTGAAGAATGGTTTCCAGGCAACACCGGAAACGGACATCTGGCATCTCCTGCAAGCGCAAAAGGTAGTCCGGTTTCGAATGTCTCTTCCACCGTTTAACATTCTATACATGTTTTATTAGTCTCTTGACGTCACTTATACGTAACAGTATAAATTTTGTGTAAGCTAAAATCAAATTGTTAAGTCACATTTATGTTTCTGGAGGAATTCGTGGTGGGGGAGGGGGTGGGGGAGGGGGAGGGGGGTACTTAGTATGTGCTACCATGCGTGTCCAAAAATGCAAAAAAAAAAAAAGAAAAGAAAAAAAAGAAAGAAGGAACAGAAGCGGGTGGCGCAATTTCGGGACAGGGTGTCGTCCGCACGGAGGGCCATTTTGTTTTAAAAAAAAGCGATGGAGGGGGGGGGGGGGGGTGGGCCGGGGGGGTGCATTTCATTCTGTATTCCATATTTCCCACAATAACGTAATACTTGGACTCTGCCACATTCACTTCTCTTTGGACATCGCAGTTTTTTTTTATTCCCCACAGGGAATATATGCGATCGACCGCGTGTCTGTCGGTCTATCGTTCGGTCTGTCATCAAGAGCTTGTTAACACGATAACTGAAAAACTCCTGCAAGGATTTTAATTAAACTTTGTATGTAGCTTCTATGGGAACAAACACAGATCGGTATTGTAAATGGGCCAGGTTCGTCCAAGGAAAATGGACCAGCTGGACTTGGAAAATTTCAGCTCTTGATTGGCTATTGATGGCCGTGTTTAACTGATGGGGACCTGTGGGGAATATGCGGGCTTGCACACTGCTCTAGTTTTCTTTGACCATCGCAGCCTTTTGTGCTTCGGCCATCGCAGCCTTTTTTTCTTCGGCCATCGCAGCTTTTTTCACTGAAGTCTTTCCAAATTTCAGGCTAAACTTAATCAAATGCATCAATGCAGAGACTGACAAACTTTTTTTAACCGAATGCTTTAGGCGAATCCACTTTGCATTTGGCATCCCTCAGGATATTTGCCATATGATTAAAATATTGGTTCGTAATGCTCGTCGAGTAGAACAAAAGAATACAAGTTACTGTGACCAGTTATAAAATACGGTGTTAAATGCGATGCACACCACGACACCATGTAATGCACACCACGACATCATTGAATGCACATCACGACATTATGTCATGTACACCACGACATCACTGAATGTACACCACGACATCATTGAATGCACACCACAACATCATGTAATGTACACCACGACATCATGTGATGCACACCACAACATCATGTGACGTACACCACGACATCATGTCATGCACACCACGACATCATTGCGTGAACTCTATATTTTCTGCCCACAGGCCTTGATCACCGCCTCATGGATTGGCATCGGTGTCGGTCTGGCCGCTGTCCTCCTGCTACTCGTCATAGGCACCCTGAACTTTGTGACGTCAATCCTTACGACACTCGTACTCGCCTGTACCGTGGCCGTTGTCATTGGATTCCTGGCCTTGTACGGTAGTAACATTGATGTAAGTATATCTAAGTACAAAAAAAGATATATCATGTTATCGGTTAGTTATACATTTTTATTTAAAAATAATAAAAAAAATATGGAGGCAAATTTATCTACACCGAGATATAAAAAATTTATTAAGTACTTTTATTTGTTTAATTTTGTATTCAAACGTTTTTAATTACTACCAACCCTAGTGATTTTTATTCTGACACCTCTTAAAGAAAAAAGCCCCTTTCTGATAAAAATTATTGTTGTTGAGTATTTTTCAATGCCGGTGTCTTGTAAAATTATAAGTTTATTTGTATGCATTGCAGTTATTTGAGACGGTCGTGTTAACACTGGTCGTGGGGGTATCAGCTGACTACAGCATCCACATGGCCTTGGCCTATAGCCGCTCCGCCCATCCCCTACGCAGGGACAGGGTCAAGGACGCTCTGGAGGGCCTCGGTCTGAGCGTCACTTCCGGTGTCCTCACCACCCTGGGTTCTTGTCTGTTTATGTTCTTCGCTGTGCTGACGTTTTTCCCGCGCTTTGCCGGCATATTATTCATCTCACTGGGCTTTTCTTGGCTCGCGAGTATTCTGTTTCTGCCGTGTTTACTGGGACTTTTTGGACCCGAACGCAATTTCGCGTCATGTAAATGCTGCTGTGATGACGACACTCCGAAACATAAATCTGCCATGTACACCTAAAGCCCGCAAACTACGCGCTAAGTGGGCGGGGGGGGGGGGGGGAGGGGGGTGGCATCATTCCGCAGAGCAGGGTAGTTATCTTAGTGTCTTGTTCCAATAGCATCTTAATAAACCAATGCTGAATGTCGATATACACCTGCTCACTGACGTACGTAAAAAAGTGACGGCTATCAGTGTGCTTGAAAGTTTGGTTTGTAATAGTCCCTTTTGACGTCATGAAATTGTTATGCCTGGAAGTTTGTATGGGAGCCTTATGGTATTGAATGGCGCCACAAATATCACACAGCACCCTGCGAGAGCCGTGGCGCGTTATTGCCATAATTTCTTCGTAGCAAAACATCATGAAATATCATGGCGTTATAAATAATAATAATTATTGATGTTTTATGAAGTGTAAAAACTGTTACTTAAAATATGAGGGTGGGTGGGGGTTGGGGTGGGGGATGCGAGGAGGGGTGAGTCCACTTTTAAAAATCACACTAAGTAGCGAGTATACCAGTCAAACTGATTTTCTGAAAACACGAAGTTTAACAGTTTATGTTTTCGAATTTATGGAGCAGAGAAGGGGGGTGCATCCCCTGACCCCCTCCCCCCTCTCTCCGCCACCCCCTCCCCTGCCAGAGTACCGATCCACCGAGTCCTTATTTTGCAGTCTTGTTTACTCTTTGCCGGCTGTTCAGTGAAGCAAAAAGAAATTGTTCTTATTTTTCTTAGAATTTTTTTTTTACACTTCTGACCAAGTCTGCCAACGATTGTGGCCTATTTTCGCCCAAACTGAATAAATGAATTCAAGTAATAAGCAAAAGTTCAATATGTTTACCTGTTTGTACAGTGGTCACCACTGCTGTCAATAATCAAAATTGATTTTGACAGCTTCCAAGTAGGTGCGTAACACTAAAGGCCCATCTAAATGAAATGACAAAAATTAAAAAGATATAGAAAAGGAGACTCATGTTTACGCACAGCATGTTCAGATAACAAATTTGCTTGAAAAAAGGCCTTCCTCTTTCCCCCCTTTTTAGCTCTTTTTTAGCCTCGCCTTATGGTGTGACTTTGCCCATCTCGTCTGCTGCACAGTATAAAATAACATTAATGGTGGTTCCCGAGTATAACGGAGATTGTGACCTGGTATGAAAGAAATTCATTTGTATTATAGTTGTATTATTCTGCTGAAAGTTCGAAAATTGAATTGTAAGCTGGAATTTACTCAATTATGTTGTATAAAAAATTGTAGAATAAAAATATCGAATGTTCGGTGCAATTTGTTTATTTGGATGCGAAATGACCAGATACGATCCCTTCCCAATTACTGCGATGTGTCCATCTGCAAACACAGGGAACTGGGGGGGGGGGGGGGCTTGGTATAACACGTGTTACCATACGTGTCCAAAAAAAGAGGAGAAATGCGGAGGGGGGGGGGGTCATTTTCATTCAATAGTCCGCGTTTCGCACAAAAAGGGATTCAAAATTACTTTCCGCGTTTAGGGGTCGTTTTAAAAAGTCTTGGACACGCATAGCAACCAGTAGGGACGTGAGTGCCCCCCCGCACCGCACCCCCTTACCCCTGAATGCAAAGAAGTACCTTGAGACAATCCAGTTTCAACGGCATAGTCTGTCACTACGAGAGCTGACGGCATTTTATGATTATGGATTCTACTGTTTGCTCAAAAGGGCACCCAATTAATTTGTTCCTTGAATTATCGTTTTTTTTATATAACAATCCAGTTAACTAAGAAAAAAAATACACATCAGGTATTGTTATGCCCCAATCTGACTAGGTCAGGAGGGGCATAGTATATTCTGCTTGACTGTTCGTGCGGTTGTCTGACCGTCCGTGCGTCACACATTTCTTGTGAACACGATTTAAGTGCTCCAGGCAACACCCCCACCCTTTTCAATATGTAATTCCGTTGAATTTCAGTTTAGTCATTAAAATAATATATTTAAATACAATATTTTAACCGAAACAGTTAACACTTATCAAAACCTGGCTTATACGATTCTATAAAATAAGTCAACGGATTTTAATGGAACTTGGTTTGGGTATTTTTGCGGATAATCTCTCCAGCTAATTAGATTTGATGAACTTGAGTGATCTTCAAGGCCACGGCTGTGCAGAGAATAAACCCTTCAATGCTTCAACACAAATTCATGAACGAACTTTAATTAAACTCGCATAGGTGACCTCTCAGACCGATTAGATTTTTGTACACTGGGGGGGGGGCATTCCAGGTCATCGCAGAATTTGAATTTTCACCTCTTCACTGCCCAAGGGTGGTTTCTGTGCGTTTTGTGAACACGATCCTGCAACAGTATGTGAATGTGATGACTGCTAAAATTTTAGTGACCTCAAGAGGTCAGTCAAGGTCACCGTTTGAGTTTTGAAGCTCTTACCTTTCAGCGCTGTCGTATATGCGTGGATCCTGTTTCGCCTTTAGAAACCCGCGTTGATTCGATACATCATTCATGTATCCAGTAGCCGGGATATCCGTGTTCCGAGGATTCATTTCTAATTTCATCTGGATATCAAAATCGAGAAATGTGTCATTTAAAAATCTAATAGCTCAATTGACTGAGGGGGGTAACACATTGAAAAAGAAAACAAACAAACAAACAAAACTATTTTGAATTTCCATACAGAGAACACGTGATATATATTAATGCTTTCTGCATCAACCAAAACAATGAGCTTTTAAATCAGCTTTCTATAATTAAGTATCAGTGGGTTGATTACGAAATCGCAACGGGATTTCAGAAACAAGATGCCAAAATAAAGGTGGCTAATTGACAATGGTAGTGGGCAAAGAATGCCTCAACGTATTCAAAAGTTTGGGTATGACAGCAGAGGACAGAAAAGCCCAGCCACATTTATAGAATCTCTTCAAAACTTCTTCGAACAGAAATGGAACGAACTTCCCACCCCCACCCCCGGGGGGAGATTTCCCCCAGGACAATTGCCTATTGCCCCCGCTACGAATCTCCCTTTCCTGCTGCTTCATTTCACCTTATTGTTTATCCGATCGCTTTCAAATTTTGTATGAATATGAGTCACGAATATAATCCGTACAACCAGGCCAAAGAACCTGGGTGTTTAAGATTCTTTGAGCCAGGCACACTCTCTGCCATACCATCCAAGCGACCATGTTGCGCAAAATACACGCATCCCATCTTGGCATAGACTCCTGCACAAATAAAGCCAAAAGATAGTGTATATTGGCCGGGAACATACGATGACGTCACCCATCACGTTTCTGCATGTACTGTGTGTCAGGAGTTCGCACCAGTACCACAGCAGCTACCACTGCAAACCCTCTATATCTGTATCAGGCCATGACAGAAAATAGCTATAGATGGGCTTCGTTTCGTTATCAAGGCCGAGATTATCTGTTAAACAGTTTGTACTGCGGTCTTCTAAGTGTCCTCACAAATGAGCTCCAACGCATCCAAAATTCAGCTGCGCGTTTTGTTTTGAAAATGCGCAAATCTGACCATATCACACAAGCACTGAAACATCTTCACTAGCTACCTGTGCGATATAGGATACAGTATAAGGTTGCACTTATCACTTACAAATCGCTCAATGGACAGGGTCCGGAATATCTAAAGGACATGCTTCAGCTACAAAATTCGACACGTACCACCCGTTCAGTGTCAGACTATAGGTTGCTAGTCCACCGTTCCAAACTAAAATCAGCTGGTGATAGATCTTTTAGTGTAGCGGCCCCAATCGTTTGGAACTGTTTACCCTTACACATTAAGACATGTAACTCAGTAGTTGTTTTTAAAAAGCTTTTAAAGACTTATTTATTTACCATAGCATATTTTAAATGTTCACAAAATTAGTATTACCAAACTCAATATTAACAACTTTTATAGTAATAAGCTTTAATTAAACATATTATATTTAGTGTGTTGAAATGTATATTACATTGTGAAGCGCTTTGAGCAAGAAATTGATAAAGCGCTATACAAGAATTGAATATAATAATAATAATAATAATAATAATAATAATAATAATAATAATAATAATAATAATAATAATAATAATAATAACAACAATAAAAGCAGACTACTATTCTGACTACTTTGATATAGACAGCCTGTATAGTATAACCACGAAAGCGAAAACATCTGCTTCGGCACCATACCTAGGCATAAAATGGAACAGCTGACGTCACAATTAGTGATAGCAACCCACATCTGGTGAGCAATGAAGTTTGCTAGGTTCAGTTCTATATCACCACAGCCCCTATTAGCGGTGTGACGGTACTCCATTCCCACGGGTCGGTTTCGTACACTTCAATTATTCGGTACGATTCTGCAAAAAATGTTAAAATTTTGCCGAGATTGTATATCTATACTTAGCCAAATATTTACCACGTAACAGCCAATAATGCCTTTTACCCATATGATTTGAAACAAAAACACCAGTTCATAGCATTTAGAACGCTCAAATTGACAAATTAGACACTATTTTGCTAAATAAGGCATCAGTCCTTCAATATTTATTCGGTGACGAAGCACCTAAAACAGTCTCCTCAAATAGCTAATAATGATTTTATCCCCGAACGCTCGCGTAACGTCTAAAAAACATCTATATTAGATCGGCAGTATCGGCAACTTCGTCGACCGATGTATCGGTTGCACATAGGATTAACCATGGCCCGACGCATAATAGATATAGCGGACTCGTACATCGGATATACATCGGGCCGATATATCTTTAATACGTCGGGCCACCGTCGGAAATATCCCTACAAATTCTTCGACGTCGGAGATGCATATAAAATGCGTCGACAATATCGGCAGCATACGTCGGATATACGCATATTTTTTCCGTTTTGCTCATCGTTTATTAGTCGTTTATGCGCATATTTTACGACGAAGTTTTTTATGCATATATTCGACGCATATCCGACGTATTACCAACCGTCGGCTATACGTCGGTTATACGTTTATATTCCGATGCATTTTCGACGAACTTCCGATGATTTTTATACGTATAAAATGCGTATTTCCGAGGTTTTCCAACGCATTTCCGACCAAGTGACAATCGGAAAATATGCGTTTTTTAGACGTATAAAAATGCGTGTGTGCATTTGAAAAAAATGTTTCTAACCTTAACGGACCCATTGAACCCTTACCAACCATTCATAATTCACATATTCATACATACACCATAGCATATTAATATACAACATAGCATATTTATATATAGCAACTGAACACTAGTACTTACTTGGGTTTGAACCGGGGACCTCTTGCATAGTAGGTGCGGAACATACCTCTACTCCACGGCAGTGTAATTAAGTGGTCTAATGTTTCTATTTCGTCCCAAAAAGTTTACTTCTTACATTTTCGTTTTTTTGTTACCGCTTGCGCTTTTACATTTAGTTATTTGTATTGTCTTTTCCTCCTTTATGTTTGCTGAGGGATAGTTTATTGAGGCAAATGATAATTTTCAAGTATATTCATAATGCTCCACTATTGATTCTTCATAATGTCCCCTACAAAACGTTAATCGATAAATTTCCGACGTCGAATAAGCATCGAAAAATATGCGTTTTATAGACGTATAAAAAATACGTATAATACACGTTGGCAATATCGGCATCTTTTTTCCGATGTATTTCCGACGTCGTTTATACATAGGAAAATGTGCGTTTTATAGACGTATAAAATAATACGTATAATGTACGACTGCAATATCGACATCTTTTTTTCCGATGTAATAATAATTTTGGGAATTTATCTATTTGTGACGCATATTAAGTTATGGAAGTCAATTTGTTTTAGAATAATGTGAACAAAACTGTTTTTAGAAAGTATGTCGGACAGAGCAATTTTAGATGAGCATATGTGAATGCGAGAAGTAAAAAAAAGTGAGGTTAGATAGAAGGGTTTTAAAAACGTATGTAATACATATTTTATATATTTACGACATACACTATACTGCAAACAATTGAAAACTGTTCTTCTGTTCATAATGCGCTGTGGAATATGTGGAGCGCTCGTACACAACGCAATATATATATATATATATATATATATATATATATATATATATATATATATATATATATATAGAGAGAGAGAGAGAGAGAGAGAGAGAGAGAGAGAGAGAGAGAGAGAGAGAGAGAGAGAGAGAGAGAACATTAAAGTTTTCATTTCAAGTTATGCGTGAAATACACAAATTTAGAGATCCATTGGAAGTCGGTATATTTCCGACGTTTCACCAACAATATGTATATATATGTATGTATATAACTATATGTATAATATACTTTATATTTATACGCATATTACATGCTTGTAATATCTCAAATAAAACACATAAAGTTCCGTCGGAATTCGGTATATTTCCGACGTATAGCCGATGCAGTGATATATTTGTATATTATACGATTATTGTAATGCGTCGGTTATACATCAGTAATATCTTTTTCAAAAACAAGTTTTGTTCCGTCGGAAGTCCATCTATGTCAGACGTCGGGCCAGCATATACAAATATATGTATTATATACGTATAATTAAATACATCGAATATACGTATGCAATATCCGTTTCAATTTTTTTTTACCATTGGTCGGAAGTTTATCTATTTCCAACGTATAACCAATGCATAAAAATATATGTATAATATATGCATTGAGAAATACGTAAAATATATGAATATAATATTTTATTTTTTAAAATTCCCAATTGGTCGGAAGTTCGTCGGAAAAGGATGTCGGCCCGATGAATATTTGCCAACATCTATTAAACTGAGGAAAATAATCATCGGGCCAACGTCGGTAACCGATGAACTTCCGACGAATGGGGAAAAAATGGAAATTCGACTATTGCCAACCTATAACCGATGCATTACCGATGCATCGAAGCCGATGCCGACGTTTTAAGACCTGGTTTATACCGTTCCGACGTCGGCCCGACGTAACGCGAGTGTTCGGGTCAGTCCCCATCCGCCGCGTAGTGCGAAGCGGCGGGAACTATAGCATTCCAATTTGTCTCTATATCTGTCTGTCAACACTTGAGATATGATTTTGTGTAATCTATATATCAAACACGGAGATGAATACAGCCGCTGTGCCTATGCTAAGATGTTCCCCACAATTTGTATATGCGCAAGAAGTATTTTGCGCGTCGATACCTGCACCCGTTTAAAATATTTAAAAATGTGTTGAAGTCAAAGAAACGAAATTAATCTCAAAAGCAATCAATATACGTATTATTTGACGTCATCGAACTTGCAATTAAGTTTAAGCATATTCTATAACAATTACTGCAGTTTTGTCCCAACTAAAGTTTAAGGATATCACATTTCGATTCTGTTCTGGCTTGAAAACATTCACAATTTCTTAATTATTGTAACACCATAAACAAAACGCCTTCACACATATTATAAGAAGCTTCAAATCTTGAATAACACTTAGAACACATAACGCTACTGCAGTTTAATAAACAGTTCACATTAAAATGTCAAGTGATAACGTGACATATCTACATATTTTCTTTAAAAAGAGCAATTTGTCAGCATGCTGAGGTTTTATGATAGAGCACGAAGCAGTTACCTTATTTCATAGTTGTCCACTATCAGTGAAAAAACTACCCCAAAAACTTGAAATACTGCGGTTTTTCTCTTTCGGTTTTTTAACCGAACCGAAGAACCGCGGTCGATTTTCGTTTACGGTACGAACAATAACACCCCTAGTCCCTGTCACAGCAAGTCGAATAGAAAAATCGAGGCTACGGTGAAATCACAATCCAATTTTAACCTAGCTTTATTTGATTATCGCAGCACACCATACACGAATATTGGGATATCTCCAGCACAGCCAATGTTTTATCGCCGTGCAAAAACCTTATTTTTGACATCCGAAAAAATGCTGAAACCACAAAATCAAAACGATGTTCCTCAATACATTAAAAGAAAATGCCAACAAACAAAACAATACCACGATAAAAGACCCCAGTGGCAATCCGGAAGTAATAACTGAACTACCAGTTTATGTAGCAAATCACAACTAGTACCTCACTTCGTTAGCAAAATTTCAAACACTTGACAAAAATTAAAACGCAAAAATACTGCCTCCAATGGGTTATTTCTTGAATAATATATTGCAAACAACACAGCTTGAATACGTCTTATAAGCCGAGTAGTGTTTGGTTTTTATTGACTTAAGTTTTATTGACTGATCAGGCATACGCCGTGTTATCTATTTACGCAGTGAGAGCTCGCACAAAGCTGAGCAACTGTGAGGTGGTCTGTGCTATACATTAAATGCTGTGCATTTACTTGCAAAAAATACACTCTTTTCACATGGCGTTTTAACAAAGAAAACGAAATCGAAGACGAAAATAAAAAGTGACATGCACACGTTCCGATCAAGCTCTTCATGGTCCATAGTGTCAGAGAAAAAAAAGACACACAAAATCGGAAAACTGTCAAGAAGAAAGAAAAAGGACGAACATAACCCTTGCAAGCCAAAGGCTTGTCAAGTGTTAATTACAACAACCACAGCACACAGTGAGGATGACTGCAATGATTATCACTGTTGTAGTGTGAGGTTTCACTTACTTCCTGTATTTCCTATGATGTCATTATATCCTTTGTTTTAATCCCTTGTATAATATCTGCTTTAGGACCATATCTGGCATACAATGCACAGTTGACGTCATAATTAGTCATAACAATCCACATATGGTGAGCAATGAAATTGCTAGTTCTGTTCTATGTCACCATTAGTCACTATCACAGCAAGTTGATTGGAAAAGTGGAAGCCACAGTTAAAATCGGAAAAAAACGTTGATGAGGAAAAACAGAAAATTGCAATCCAATTTTAGCCTAGCTTTGTCTGCTCACTCCTATTTATGTGTATAGTGTTCTCTTGTTTCCAGAAAAACATTCATGGAAAATAATGATTACAATGATTGAAGTGTTAAGATATATTAACCATAGTTAAATTTTGTTTAGCGAAGTTATTGCAAATTCATTTAATCATAATAGTACAGTTTAGAGAAGCAATATTTGCCAATATGGGAAAAAATTCTCCAAAAGTTTTTTATGAAGTGTCTGTGTTCATGTGAAATGATGAGTAACTAGCCAGTTCCTAGAGATCCTAAACCACATCCTCACTTCCTAGTAGTCACATGTTTCTCTTGTAAAACTATTATTTCTAGCTCTTTTTTTATACATGTTCCACTCACAAGTAATCCCACAAAGCATTATGCGCATTGGTATGAGTAATATTGCATGGTGTAACACAATAGGAAGTAAGTCATATTTCTGGATATATAATACTCATTTGTCTGTATGTAGTCGCTGTAGTTAGATGTGTATTTTAAAACATATAGTAAAATCAAAATAAAGTTTATTGTATTATCAATGACTTCATTGTAGTCTCACTTTATTAAAAATCGAATAGAAAATTTGATGACATTAAAATAGAAACAAGTTAAAAATGAAACCAAGTTAAGCCTAAATTATGTATTAAGTCAGAGTCAGCTGTCAAATTCATTCATAGTGGGCCGTCGGACAATGTCTGATAAAGGGGAATGATGGACGACTTGGACAAAAGTGTTAAGGCAGAGGCGAAGGCCTTGGTTTTGTATTGGGTTTAGCCTCTTTAAGTACCAGGGCCTTGCCAATCCGTAGACGATGCTACCATAATCTATTTTCTGTGCTGAGAAATAATTTAATTAAAACCACAACAGATACCAACAGCAGATAAGCCAGAGGATACCATTATTGACTGAAAATAGTTCTGAAAGCAGCAGTGTCAACAACAGATAACAGAATATATTCCGGAAAACAAGAGACGAGCGGGTTGGGGAAAATGAATACGAAAGAAAAGATTTTTCTTTACTTAGTGGGTTTAGCCTCTTTATGTACCATGAGGTCAAGTTGTATATGTGAAGTTATGTTTCACAGCCAATAAAGCTCCTTCATCAGAACAATATGAAACATCATATAGCCCCATGATAACCTGTTAGCGACGTTACATGACGTATCTTACTTCAGCCCGTGCATCACAAGTGGACCATCTGATATTCTACTCAAGAAATAATCCACTTTTGATTGACTGGCATAAATCTATTATTTAGTTTCATGTCTCGACATTCCACCAAGCTATTGTTCCGATTTTCACATTTTCCTTTTTTTTTTCTTTTTTTTTTATATGTTATCTTATTCTAAGACTTTGCATTGTCCACCTGTTTTAATATAAAGAAATTTTCTATAAATATAGTAGGGATGGGGACACTCACGTATAATATGGTTATAATGCGCGTCCCGTGACTTTGTAAAATGACTCCAAACAGTATAGTACTATGTTTTAAGTCACAAAGGCTTCGAATTCTCTCGCCACTTTTAGATGGAATTTCCTTCCTGAAAATGTTTTCTACGCAATAAAAACAAAACTTTTTGCAGAAGTTCGAACAAGCCCATCCCATCATCCATCCAACAACCAATCAGAGCGAGGGAATCCTTGAGTATTACGTCACTCCGCATTTTTTTTCTTTACAAAGTTAGTTGTGAGTTGCAAATTTGCTAGTTTCATAAGTGAATTCGTAGTTGCAACTGCAATGTAAACATTCGGTGGCCTTGAGAGGTCAATTGGGATAAACAATGGTTGAAAAGAAGATTATTATAAAACATATACAGTCAGGTAAAAAAATAAATTCTCTCTGTTTTCAGATGAAATTTAAAACATTATGTTAATACGTTGAATAAATAAAAGTATTTTGCAGTAATTGTTGTGATTTTAATAATAATAGTATTTATCGCCCATGTAAACAAAGAGCTGTCAAATTTTAGCAAAATTTCGAAGACTTTTGAAGATATTTTTCATGAATTGTGAGGCTTGTCAACTTATACAAGCTGTGTTAATATGCAGCTAAGTTCCTCATTAAAAGAGATACTTAATATCATTTGCATGTCGCGTGTTTTTAGCTGCTCTGGCATGCGAACCTAGCATGACAGAGGAATATATGAAAACACGTAAATCAACGTTCCTAAAGACACATATGTACAGTGGTAGACTGTTTTAACTCGGTTAAAGAAGTGGAGGGGGGAGACGAAATATGTCCAACTCACAGATGCCTCTACGTATTTGGTACATGCTTATTTACGCCTCCATTCAAACTGCTTTTCTGACTTCTTTATTAAAATACTAGATTACGCGAATGCACCCGACCAATGGTGGGCAGATAGGGGCTTCCTTATAAGCCAAATCACACTTTCGGGTCTTTCCGATGGAGGAGTCGTTTCGACTGCAAATTTTTTGGGGATAAATTACGAAGAAATGATAAGGTGAAAACATCAAAATTCAAATTTTCTTTCAACATGCACACTTTCATATTTGAAAAGCCATCATAGGATCTTTTGAAACCTTTTGCATTTTATTCAGCCACTTTAATAGTCAACATGTGAATATGTTTCTGGCAAAATTAAATTAAAATTAAAATTTGTTGATTTTTGCCAGTTTTTTCTTCTTCTATCATTTCTTTATATCCTTGTCTCAACTGAATTCAGTCGAAGCACAAAAAAATTTCCGGCAAAAGGAAGCAAATGTCACTTCAGACTTTAGCAAATTTTGAGTCTTTTAACTGTTTGGGCAGATTATGTATTTAGATATACCTTTTGTTAGATGAATTTATTGGCATAACCGAATGTTCATTTTGAAGATTCGCGAAAATCTCATAAATAAGCATATCTTCCTTGATTAATCAGTGAGCAGTATTATTAGTTTTTTTCTTATTTAACGTGACAGAGGTCTCAACTTACCACCTGTATTTCTTTTGTTTTATTACAGCAATTGGAGACATTATAATAAAACAACATAATACAATTTAGCAGTACAGTTTTATTTTACATGCTTTAATTGTCTTTAAGAGTCTGGACGTGCAAACTTTTTATTTTCCAATTCACTGTCACCAAGCATATTAAAACAGAAAAAAATTAAACTACTTCGAATAAGTTCAGCGCGGCTTCCTCAGTACTAGTCGTTCTAAGACAAAATATAACCAAAGAAGCGACATTTAATGGTTTTGTTAGGGGGAGTGAGGGGTATTGGCGGGATGTACATACATTTTATCAGTATATTAATCACAGTTTACTGTGCCACCACCGGGGAGCGCAATACCTTCGCATAAGAAATCGTTATGCGTCCACTCTGCAGGAGTCGAACCTACAATAACACTAGCAAAAACACATATTTTCCAAACGAGGGAGAGGAGATATAATTGGTTAAAGTACATAGTAATAGGTGGTTGAGAAAAAACTTCAATTCTAACTAAATTTAATTAATAAACCTGATGCAAATTTGCCAACCCTTTCGATTCAACTAAACCGAATCATACTTTGGGTGTTTCGAATAAATGCGCAAGAATTCTGTGTTTCGAATACAAACTAACCTGGTAAAAAATGAAAGAAATGACAGATTTCGCCTGAATGTCAAACTTCTCTGCACCAAACGACAATCGTCTTTTTTTAGCACTGGCGCAACATCTGGGACTAAAGTCGAAAGTAGGTATATTTTTATAACATTAAAACATGAAATTCTAATTTTTACAAGACCTAAAAACTCCTTAAACTGAATTAATATATTGCCCACAAATATGTAACAATGTTTAAGCTACGATACCTGGAATGAGCGATAATAGAGGTTTTTGTAAATTTCTTGTTAGCTCGGGTATAGTTTTACCTTTCAAACTTCTTTTATCCTGCATCCTACTTAACTTCATTTATTTCTACTCACAATCGGTCTGCAACTGTAATAGACATGTAGAAATCAACTTCTGATTTTTTGGTGTGTTATACCAACTTTCTCGTGCTGAATGAGATTATCGGCGAGGTCTCGCGGTAGTACCAATAGGCTTATTTTGGTTAAGAAAGCACTATTTATCACTGATAAAAAATGCACACATTAGGTTCAATAGCAGTTGTGTTTTGCATTTGTAAATTGGGTCTGTCTGATGTAAAGTTCAATTGCAGCGGTGACATGTCCATTGTCCCAGGCAGTGTGTCTCTCCACAAGAAGCTACAAGATCGAAAATCAACAACTGGTTTACAGCACACAACGCCCAAAGTTGTTAAGAAGTTGAAGTCATTTTATTCCGCGGTTGTCTGCTTTTTCAGTATTCCGTGTCACCATTATGGCCGGTTTTTGCTTAACCTTGGGTATTATTCCGCGTTAGATGCCTAGCTACAGCCAACCTCCCAGGCTTGGAGAAGGACTTGATAGAAGGAAATGACAGAAAAGCTGCAGGGCAAAGGGACGATAGCGGGAGTGTCAGAAAACCAGGCTGGATTCTTCAGCAAGGTCTTCATGGTTCTGGAGACTGGTCAATAATCTCTCATCCTCAGTGAGTTTCTGCAGACTATGGCCTCTTTCCATATAGATATGGTACACGTCATAAACAGAAATCTACAGGCAGGAATGTGGTGTACATCAATGGATCTCTGAGATGCTTGCCTTCACATTCAGCCCGCATGAAGGCATCGCTGTTTTCCAGATAGGGCACAAGCGAAAGTGATATCTGCCTTTCCCTTCGAGCCACCCACGGCCCCGTATGCCCTACAGGTAGGTCCGGCAGTAAATCTGCCCAAGTCCGAGGTAAATCCCAAGTAAGAAGTTATCTTACGGGAATGTGGGATTTGTCAATATACCGCACATATCCCTACATTTGAGCGACAAGAGAAGTTTCTCGAGCCATGTCTTGTCATCCAGATGTTCATGGAACAGAAGGTAAGTCTCCAAGCGATTTCTGGGACTTCTGGTGGCAACCGAATAGACGTCCCGTTTGGCCCTCTTTATTACGGGACATATTTCAAAAACAAATAGGTTGGCTCTGGTTCAGGAAAGACTATCAAAATCCATAATGCGGGTATGACAAGACTTTCTCCGTCGCCCCCTTCTCTGGTGGCGTGACCCAGAAATTATAAACGAGAGCGTCCCTTTCCACTCCAGTCCCCCAGAGACAGAAATTCAGGCAGATGAGATTTGGAAAAAACTCGTTTCAACTGCCAACTGCAAATAACCGATTCCTTTCCATAAGCATTCCATCAACTGGTTAGAGCTCCGGGTCGTTTGGAGCGCCTTAAGCAAGTTATCCAAACACTCAGAGACAAGATTATTCTAGTCTCTAGCTCCAAGCTAGTAGCACAGCTGAAAAGCCAGGGAGGAATCAGATCATCCAGCTGTCCTCCCTAACATTCCAAACCTTGTAATCTGCTCGCCAATACCGGACCCATATCACGGCCAGCTATCTGGCAGAGAAACGCAATGCATTATCCAACCTCGGCTCCAGTGCAGGCCAGATCATACACAAAAAAGTGGTATCTAGCCCAGTTCTCCTTTTGATCGGGAAGTGCCCATTTGTCTCATTACTGTTGATCTGTTCGTTAAGATTTATTTCCCCTTGCCCAAATCAGTAAGTATGGGCAGCTGATGCATTGAACTGCTAACGCACTCAGCTTACCATGCCCCCCATAAACGATTCTCTATCAAGTATTGAAAAGAACAATCGAGCTGGCTTCACTCTACCTCTTGTTTGTTGTCTCTGTGGTCTAAAGAAGCACTAAGGTTTACTCCACTTTTTCGTTGCGAGACAATAAAGACGATATCGACCCGTTGCAACGGGAAACTGCTGTCGCAACCACATCGGGAGTATTTCCACCCCTCCTCAAACTTGCTGAATCTCTGCCTTTGGTCCCTAAGCCGTCCTTCTTAAAAGTGAAGGGTTTTCCAACAAAGTAGGGAAGAAAACTGTGAGCAGTCGCAAGCAGTATACGGCCAAAGTGTACTGATGGAACAGGCTATGATCTTGGTGCGTAACCGAAATAAAAATCATCTGGTTCAGGCTCCCCTCTGCAATGTTAACGGACTTTTTGGATCACCTTTTCATGGAAGGTCAGCTAAAAGTGAGTCCCATAGAGGGGTTATAGGACCGCAATTAGTTCTAAAATGAAGGCAATGAGAGACTATGACCCAGACCTTGGCAAGGCCTGATCAGGCATGCTGTTGATCAGACAGTTTAAAATAAATTCTCGTCCCGCCAGCTCCAATGTAGCTTAATGGGAGCTCTCCTTAGTTTTGCGGCATTTGCCGTGTGCAGAGGTCTTTGCGCAGGACGTCATCTTGACTAAAAAGGCCACCTTAAGCTTCGTTTTTCTTCTAGTTTAGCTTTCGTTAAAAGAAGGGGTGAGATCTATGAACTTGACAGAAAGGTGAGGAATGAAAACGGCAAAAGGAACAAGGTCTTCCTTATCCCTAGTTTCATAGCATCTGTCTTGCAGCCTTGCAGGAGAAACAGGCAGGTCAAGATCTGGTCTCTCTGTGTCAGGTCAAAGGGGTCTCTATGTCAGGTCAAAGGGGTCTCTGTGTATGGTCAAAGAGGTCTCTGTGTCCGGTCAAAGGGGTCTCTGTGTCCGGTCAAAGGGTTCTCTGTGTCTGGTCAAAGGGGTCTCTGTGTCCGGTCAAAGGGGTCTCTGTGTCTGGTCAAAGGGGTCTCTGTGTCCGGTCAAAGGGGTCTCTGTGTCTGGTCAAAGGGCTCTGTGGCCGGTCAAAGGGGTCTCTGTGTCCGGTCAAAGGGGTCTCTGTGTCTGGTCAAAGGGGTCTCTGTGTATGGTCAAAGGGGTCTCTGTGTCCGGTCAAAGGGGTCTCTGTGTCTGGTCAAAGGGGTCTCTGTGGCCGGTCAAAGGGGTCTCTGTGTCCGGTCAAAGGGGTCTCTGTGTCTGGTCAAAGGGCTCTGTGTCCGGTCAAAGGGGTCTCTGTGTCCGGTCAAAGGGGTCTCTGTGTCTGGTCAAAGGGGTCTCTGTGTCTGGTCAAAGGGGTCTCTGTGTCTGGTCAAAGGGGTCTCTGTGTCCGGTCAAAGGGGTCTCTGTGTCTGGTCAAAGGGGTCTCTGTGGCCGGTCAAAGGGGTCTCTGTGTCCGGTCAAAGAGGTCTCTGTGTCTGGTCAAAGGGGTCTCTGTGTCCGGTCAAAGGGGTCTCTGTGTCCGGTCAAAGGGCTCTGTGTCCGGTCAAAGGGGTCTCTATGTCAGGTCAAAGGGGTCTCACTTGTGGTATGACTGGACTTGGTTAAACAAAATACAGTCCTATATATATGTACCTATAATTGTGCTAGAACACATCATTTGATAATTCACAATGCCGTATTGATAGCCGAATTCCCGAGGGATGCGGTTCCTATCTCTATACGGTTCCTATCCCTATACGGTTCCTATTCCTATACCGTTCCTATCCCTATACGGTTCCTATCCCTATACGCTATTTTAAGCCTTTGTCCGTTGTCGTTTCAATTTGTACCTTTATAGATCACAAAAAGTTTGATCTGTTCACTAATTTTTAAGCAAAACCCTAGAATAAGTGTACATATATTAATAAAAGTTATGCAATTTCTTCAAGTTCTGATTGGTCAACAGTAACACTGATAAAAATAGTATCATCTCTCAAGTAGGAATCACTTTCTACTTTACTGTGTTCGGCGAACAAAGGTGATCCTGAGGCAATGTTCATTTCGTTGGCGGGGCGTCTAAAGCTCGTGCTTGTGGGATCGGGTCTAAAGGTGTCCTTGAGGTGGCGGCGACTACCGCTTTGATCTAGCAGCGCTAGTGTTACCCTCGGCCTGAATGGCCATTTAAGGAGAGCATCGTAATCACCACGCATTACTACGAAAAACAAAGACATATGTGTGCCCCGCCCCATTCCGTCACCATTCAGATACACCCTGGCACACATTCGGTAACCATAGACGGAAGTATAAAAGGGTTGACAATACAACGATATTGTACGTCCATCTATGGCATCTTTCTTACGACGGGCATAATCGCTTATTTTCCAAACCAATTTGCCATCATATCCGGCTGTTTCTAACAACCGGAAGCGCACGTCATGCTCCGCGAAGCGCACATCGTAAGCACCAATAGAACCCTCTATTTGGCGAATTTTCTGAAGGGCTTGGTCGTTGGAAGCGCCGCCTATACCTTGTTCTAAATACGTAATCCTGCTTTCGTGCATTTTAGCCACGGTTTGAATGTCGTCAAGTTTTGAAGCGTGAGAATCCAGTACACTCTTATCAGCCTTTTCGTCCAGTTCTCTACGCATTTTAATAACATCTTCGCTCAATCGTGCCAGTGATTTCTGCAGGCTTTGCACTTTCGTGTTGTTAGAATCTAACTGTAACGTGTCAACAAGTTCTTGTATGTTACTGAATTGACTAATTAATTGACTCAGCTGTTCCTTCAAGCTCGTGTTTTCTCCATTTAGGGTTGAGATTAATGTGGCTACTTGTTTCGCATGAATCTCGTTATATTCTATGGCGTGTTGCTTGAGTTCATGTGGCAATCCTTGAAAAGTGCAGCCTAGCTCTCCGTACGCGCATGTCCGGGGCTGGGGTACGCATGCGCTTTCGTGTCCATTCTCCAGTTCTCGCCTTGGGACGTATTGGTCACATGTCGGGCATAAGATGGGCAAGTATTCACACTCTTCCTCGTGGGACTGCAGCTCTGCGCGTAGCACGGTGGCGCTACATCCGGGATTGTGGCACTGCTCTGTGACGTAGCCGCATGCCTTTCTATGTTCGTTAAGCGCACTCCATTTCACTTCCGCTGTACATCCATTGCGTTTGTTTGGACAGTAGACTTTCATTCGCAGAAGTTCCTTAGTTATTGCTCTGTCTGGTTTAATCTATACAACATATGCATTATATATATATATATATATATATATATATATATATATATATATATATATATATATATATATATATATATATATAACACAACCTATATTAGCATTTAATTGTTAATAATCACAAAAAGCTGCCTTCCACTTTAACCAAAATCACCCCATTATGGCGAGTTAACCTGTCGACTCTTACCTATGAAAACTTTAAAAGCCCACTTATTTTAGAATTTAGGATAGGAGATGCATCCCTGAACCCGCCCCCCCCCCGCCTTCTCCTCCCCCCCCCTATGGATCCGTCATTGCTTTTTCTACTCACACTTTCCGCAGTGACCGGTTCACAATCGCCATCGTCTCCTGGACAGGACACTGTTGTGTTTCCGTCTAGTACTGCTGGAACGCACTTTTCACAGACGCGGTGCCCGCATGGCATTTGATTGACAGGCGGAAGGTGGATGTTACCACACTGGACACACCTATACCTGTCGTCAGGCTCTCTCACGAACTCTGGCAGTGTGTCGTCTTCTAATGGGTAGACGCTTCCCACGTAGAGACTCTCCGCCCCATAGTCAGCATTTGACGCCATTGCCGAGCCGATTCTGGGAAGGCGTGGGTCTGGGAGCGAGCGTCCCGCTCCGACATCCAGCTGAAATTCCGCTTCCCTTGGCATGACCAGGGTAAATGCTGAATCAAAACAAAAAAAGATTTACTCTCCAATCACTTCTGCATTAACGACTTCGAACCGCGCAAAAGCAGGTTTTTTATGACGTCACTAACGGACTCTTAGTTCTACCATAATTTACATTTAAACTTTATTTTCAAATTGATTTGCAAATTTCAAAACAAACATGTTGAGAATAATCATTTTTTTCTAACGATGTGAATAGCTAGAATGTAAGATCTCTTAATAATCATTAAGTTGTTTGAAAAAATATTACTTACCTCAGATGTGAAAACCCGAAGTAAATTGTTAAAGATCGAAATGAAGTTAAAGATACCAGTACCAACAGTATATCCACCACTTAATGTAATAGCATGTATTCTTATGGCTAATTTTCCCAGTAGCGAGCATTAGTGCTTTAACCTATTAAAATAAAGCAACAAAAGCTCACAAAATGAAGATTTCAATGAATATAAAGAACACGAGGCTCTATGCGATCTCTGTCGTAGGTGCCGATGCTCACGACATACGCATTTCTTTTACTCTTGACTCCCAGCCCGGGTAGTCACAAAAGTTAACTGCGTAGTGAACTGCACTCGTGTGAAACACTCGGTAAACGTTGATCTGTGGCTGCGACTAACCACAAGCAAAGTACAGCCAGAGTCAATGTCGTGGTTTGGTCGGATCGACGTCGCAGTCCCCAAAGGACGTTTGTTTCGTTCTATTTTGTCCGCTGTACCGAAATGTCCGCTAATTAAAAGCTGTTCCAAAATGTCTGCTAACCCTGTTCCAAAGTATCCGCTCGTTCCGTAATATCCGCTAACCATGTTCCAAAGTATCCGCTCGTTCCAAAGTGTCCGCTAACCCTGTTCCAAAGTATCCGCTCGTTCCATAATGTCCGCTAACCCTGTTCCAAAGTGTCCGCTCGTCCTGGTTTGTCCGCTAACCTCGTTCCTGGAAGACAAAGTAGGTTGGGTTAAAAATTGAAGATTTAGCGGACGCTACCAGCGGATAAAACGGAACGAGGTAAGCGGACAAACCAGGACGAGCGGACACTTTGGAACAGGGTTAGCGGACATTATGGAACGAGCGGATACTTTGGAACAGGGTTAGCGGACACTTTGGAACGAGCGGATACTTTGGAACATGGTTAGCGGATATTACGGAACGAGCGGATACTTTGGAATAGGGTTAGCGGACATTTTGGAACAGCTTGTAATTAGCGGACATTTTGGTACAGCGGACAAAACAGAACGGAACAGATGTTAGATAAAACTTAGAATGAAATGCTGTCAGTAAACATCGCTATAAATCCATGCATACAAATCGAATGGCTTAACGGCAGAATTGAAGCACGCATGGAACGAACAGAAAAGAACGGTACTGTATATACCTAGATAGTAGGTACCCATGTGCTTGAGCCCGGTAAGCAGTTTCAGTTCAAAATGAGACCAAATTATAAATATCAAGTATATATATATATATATGAAAGTCATAGAGGTAAAATTAACTTATTAATCCATTATACAATATGAAAACGAGCAAATCTGAAGCTGAATAGGTATCTGTAAGACCTAAATGTTTCCAAACCTTTACCAATAAAACATAGCAACTGTCCATTAAAATACATTACAAAGGTTTTGTCTTTGTTGAGAGTTAAAAAAGGTGTCACATTTCAGTAACGCTTGTCGCCATTTTGGCCCCCATCCCGCTCTCCTACCCAGACCCAAAAGTGTCTTAGTGTAAAAGGCACGAAGACACCTGGACCAAAAGTGTGAGGCATGTCATTTACTTGGCTTTTTTGTAGTCATTTCGGTAAACCATTATTGTTGAACTTGGAAAAATCCGTAAGTGCGAATTGGCTTATTGCCAGTACAGAGGGCGAATCCTTTGCTGTGGTTTGCCCACCCACCCACCCCCTCCCCGCCGCATTGGGTAAGTTTTATTACTAAAATAATATAGCAGGTTTAAAAGTAAAGAAAATTTTACTTACTGCAATGCCCTCGAGATTAAGCAATGGATTGTTGATGTGCTATCCAACGAAACACCAGACTGTATAATACTGAAGGTCGTCTGAATGCTGTAGGCAGAAACGAAACCAAAGGCTAATTTACCTAAGTATATATATTGCTGTAGATTTATCTAGAATCAGTAACTGCTAACATATAAATACGTAGCACACGTTGCAATACGTTGCTTTAACACTCACTTATATAGTCACTGTTATGTTCACTTACACAATGCTTATACTTACATAACAATGACAAAAACACTAATTTGTGCTGTGTAATTAACAAGAACATTCTCGAAGTGAAAGGAAGTGGCTGTAATACTGCCAAACAAACAATATAATATTTCTTAAATAAAGATCTCCCTAGGTATCTAAAATTAATTAAAGATATTTAAAATGTCGGGTTTATGACTGCAGTGGGTAAATTGCATATACGTGAAAAGTTTTACGGTTGTGGGGGAAAGGAGAGGGGGGAAGGGGTTTAGAAGCTTCTGTGTTTACTTTCGATATTTTTTTCTAGACAAAATACCGAAGATTTCTAATGGTCCTGTCCATCCATTCTAGCTCTCCCCCTTTTTACCCTGGACGACTCTTTGGCAAAACAAATCAATGCTGAACACAGAAATTGTTATTATTTCGTCTTTCCCTCGTCGGGCAAGGGGCACCCATAAAATTTGAACAGCAAAACGTACGATTTACTTATATAAGAATTTTAGCCGGCGAATCGCGAGGCCAATGTGTGTGTGTGTGGGGGGGGGGTAAGGGTTGGTAGGGGTGCCTCCTCATTTTATGAGAAAGTCTAATGGAATGTTTGTTTTTTTTATTTCAACTCTATTTCTACGCCTGCATGCATATTTGTCACAGCAACATCACTTTTTCTTGGCATACTGTCAATAAGGCGTAGGATTTACTCTACACGGAAACGGTGGCGGGAAGGGGGGGTAGGGGAGGGGGGTCTGAAGTTTAAAGCATGCGGGTTTCAGGGGAGGGGTTAGCACTCCATTATATACATATGTGTGTGTACGTGTGGGTGTGTCTCCTTTCAGATCAATACATATTGTCATATTCTGGTATATATTTATTCACATACTTGCTTTACAAGGACAGTTTTATCCGTAATTATCAGTTCAGGTGTTGAAAATATTTCACAAACAGATTTTGACCTCTACCAAACATCAACCAAGCCCTGGCTGTTACATAAATATTGAATACGATTGCGCCGTTGTGTCGCTGTGACTGCCAGCGATCAAACCCATATCTTTTTATACAGTGAGCCAGATTACGTTGAAATAACGCAATGGATCCAGGAAATTTCGTAATAGTATATGTGTACTTCAAGGTCACACATACAGAGACACGTAAAGCCCAGTTGTATCATATTAGGACCTTTGTATTTGACCTGTGTCATTGGAATTGTGCACTTGTGCAATATTGCCTCATAATTAGGTAATTTCCCACACATATACACAAAAAGAACTTGAAATGAAACTGCAATCTCGGATTTTTCAAGGTGCGATTTTCATCTACCTTTTGAGAATGGAGTTTCCATGGTCTTCTATAAATGTGAGAAAGTAAGGTGTTTCACATCAGTCGACACATTAAATATGTCCACACCAGTCTCTAACTATTGACCCAATATAAAGCACACAAACGGAATCGATGTGTAAGGGTTCAGATCCTATCTTATTTAAAATTTTAAGTTTATTTCTACTATTGAATAAAATAGTCTTTGAAAAAAAATGTGATTTCATATCGACTAGTCATGTTAAGATTAGGTTCTTACATGGCAAAAAGGAGAAAAAAAATGACAAGAATGCCAATAATTAACTTGCTTTGTTGATCCAAGTTGAGCACCAACCTTGTGTCATAGGTGAACCATGCGTCAAAGTGCGTCGCCCAGTGATTTTCAACACATAGACTAAACAAAGCCACAACGACGCCTAGTTACAGACCACACCACCAGATATCCCATAACAACGAGGATTTTACTGACCAAATATCCCAGACAGACAGAGGCGAAGGCCTTGGTTTTGTATTGGGTTTAGCCTCTTTAAGTACCACCCAGTTAGCATAATTTTTCGTCCCACGTATAAAGCGCGTTGTTTTTAGCAGGGATTTACGTGGGAATGTGGGACGTTGGCAGGGCCACATAGAAAACATGTGTAATATACGTGGACATTCCCACGGTATGATTTCCGTGTAAACTCTGCATATAATATACATAGGCTTTCCTACGTATAAAATGCACGGGTAGATACACGCGTAAACTGCATGGTTTTTCCCGCGTAATGCCCACCGTGGGCATTCCACTGTGTAATATACATAGAATTGCCCACTTCTAAAATGCATGGGTAATTAACGCATATTATATGTATATTATACTTTTGAATTCCCACGTAAAATTTCATTAGAAGTCATTTGTATATTACACGTATATTTTACGTGGGATTTCCCATATGGGCATTCCCATGTAAAATGCAAGTATATTATGCGCAGTCTGGCAATGTGGGCTTATTATCGCAGACCGGAAGCAGCCGCCATTGAGCGATAATATATTTAAATTTTGCTACATTCTGCATATTTTGGTGGAGGGCTGCCTTTTTTCTAAGTATAATAGAAAGTTAGACATGGAAATACCAATTTCACTAAAATTTTTATGCTTAAAATTCCTTTAAGGAGTACTTAATAAATGAACTATAGATTTAAAGGTACATGTCTGTGTATTCGATGGAGTTATCGTGTATGTCCAGGGTGGGTCGTCCCTTTAAAATTCCATGTTTAATATGCGTGGGAATTCCCACATATAAAATGCATGGAAATATATGCGTGTAAAATGCATGGGTTCACATGCGCATAATACACATCGGAAAGAGTCTCAAATTCTCCTAAATCCCACGTAACTACGTGGGAATTCCCCAACAAAATACACATTATTTATGCGTGGGTACGTGGGAATACCCACATATATTATGCATAGTCCCCATGTGGGACTGCTATCTGGGGAAACAAGCCAATACCCCCCCCGGTGATTACCCCCCCCGGCCTACACCCCCCGGCCTATACCCCCCCGCGGTGATTACCCCCCGGTGATTACCCCCCTGGTGAATACCCCCTAGGTGATTACCCCCTGGCCCTTACCCCCCCCATCCCAGTCAAGCCCCTTCTGGGTCTGTGCTCTCACCTTATTTTCTGTAGAATAAAAATGTGCTACAGATCTCATACACTGCATGATTATAAGAACATTCGATTACAAGAACGAAATGATCTTAAGGTAGGACTTGATTAAAGCTAGGCGATTATCTAGTCAATTGCATAGATTCTCGATTAGAGGATGGGGATTACCTTTATTATGAGATGATTATAGGTCGCACTTGATTACAGCTAGGCGATTATCTCGTCGATTGCATTAAGCCTCGATTACAGGAAGGGGATTTTCTTTATGGTGACATTTGCATTTTCAATTGTAATTTTCGATTACATCGATATGATTGCAATTTGCAATGGTGAAAGAGATGAGAGGATAGATTCCTCTGTCATCTTTAAATCTTCTCTATTTTATACCCATGCCAAGTAGTATATAAACCCATCCTTCGCTAAACTTTTCATAATCAAATTGAAATATTACAAAGCAATAAATAGATAATCAACATGGAATTCTTCACAAGTTCACGAGGCGGCCAGAAAATTTTCTTTGAAGGCTACATCTACACAAAACAGAAAAAGCTGGCGAACGCTGTCGTGTCGTACGAGTGCGACAAAAGAAGACAGAACGGAGGACGTCAGGGCGAATGCAAGGCGAAGATCCGTGTACGGGGTCAGCAGCTGGTTGGGCGCACTAACGAACACAGCCACGGTCCAGAGCAATCCAACGGCGAAGTGCAGAAGCTACGCAGCGAAATTCGAGAGCGTGCCATTGCGACTGAAGAGGCCCCATAGCAGATCATTGCGACATCCCTTCAGCATCCCCCCCCCCAGGCTTACAATGTATAAATGTGTTTTATCCATGTTTTCGACAGTTTTTAGACTACCGTTTATAGCACAGATTTTGCGTAGCATTTTATAATTGAGTTTATATTGAAGAAATAAAGTGCAAAATAAAAATTTTATCCTAGTCATTTTAGTAGAGTTTTATTGTAGAGTGTAGGGGTAAGGGCCAGGGGGGTAATCACCTAGGGGGTATTCACCAGGGGGATAATCACCAGGGGGGTAATCACCGCAGGGGGGTATAGGCCGGGGGGTATAGGCCGGGGGGTAATCACTGGGGGGGGTAATCACCTAGACTCGCTATCTGGGCAGGGCCTTTCCGATCCGTAGACGATGCTACCATAATCTATTTTCTGTGCTGAAAAATAATTTAATTAAAACCACAACAGACACCAACAGCAGATAATCCAGAGGATACCATTATTGACTGAAAATAGTTCTGAAAGCAGCAGTTTCAACAACAGATAACAGAATATATTCCGGAAGTTACAGATATTAACAGAAGATATGCCGGAAGTTGCCATGGTTACCACAATGTAGCGGCAGTCACCAAGATGTATCGGAAGTTACCGATATCAACAATAGATAAACCAGAAGAAAACATTTTCGAAGTGCCTTTAAAACAAGAGACGAGCGGGTTGGGGAAAATGAATACGAAAGAAAAGATTTTTCTTTACTTAGTGGGTTTAGCCTCTTTATGTACCATGAGGTAATGTTGTATATGTGAAGTTATGTTTCACAGCCAATAAACCTCCTTCATCAGAACGATATGAAACATCATATAGCCCCATGATAACCTGTTACCGACGTTACATGACGTATCTTACTTCAGCCCGTGCATCACAAGTGGACTATCTGATATTCTACTCAAGAAATAATCCACTTTTGATTGACTGGCATAAATCTATCATTTAATTTCACGTCTCCACATTCCAACAAGCTATTGTTCCGATTTTCACATTTTCCTTTTTTTTTCAATTTTTTATATGTTATCTTATTCTAAAACTTTGCATTGTCCACCTGTTTTAATATAAAGAAATTTTCTATAAATATAGTGGGGATGGGGACACTCACATATAATATGGTTATAATGCGCGTCCCGTGACTTTTTACAATGACTCCAAACAGTATAGTACTATGTTTTAAGTCACAAAGGCTTCGAATTCTCTTATCGTCACTTTTAGATGGAATTTCCTTCCTGAAAATTTATCGCAATAAAAACAAAACGTTTTGCAGAAGTTCGAACAAGCCCATCCCATCATCCATCCAACAACCAATCAGAGCGAGGGAATCCTTGAGTATTACGTCACTCCGCATTTTTTTCTTTACAAAGTTAGTTGTGAGTTGCAAATTTGCTAGTTTCATTTTGGTTAAGAAAGCACTATTTATCACTGATAAAAAATGCACACATTAGGTTCAATAGCAGTTGTGTTTTGCATTTGTAAATTGGGTCTGTCTGATGTAGAGTTTAATTGCAGCGGTGACATGTCCATTGTCCCAGGCAGTGTGTCTCTTCACAAGAAGCTACAAGATCGAAAATCAACAACTGGTTTACAGCACACAACGCCCGAAGTTGTTAAGAAGTTGAAGTCATTTTATTCCGCGGTTGTCTGCTTTTTCAGTATTCCGTGTCACCATTATGGCCGGTTTTTGCTTAACCTTGGGTACTATTCCGCGTTAGATGCCTAGTTACAGCCAACCTCCCAGGCTTGGAGAAGGACTTGATAGAAGGAAATGACAGAAAAGCTGCAGGGCAAAGGGACGATAGCGGAAGTGTCAGAAAACCAGGCTGGATTCTTCAGCAAGGTCTTCATGGTTCTGGAGACTGGTCAATAATCTCTCATCCTCAGTGAGTTTCTGCAGACTATGGCCTCTTTCCATATAGATATGGTACAGGTCATAAACAGAAATCTACAGGCAGGAATGTGGTGTACATCAATGGATCTCTGAGATGCTTGCCTTCACATTCCCCACCATCAGCCCGCATGAAGGCATCGCTGTTTTCCAGATAGGGCACAAGCGAAAGTGATATCTGCCTTTCCCTTCGGGCCACCCACGGCCCCGTATGCCCTACAGGTAGGTCCGGCAGTAAATCTGCCCAAGTCCGAGGAAAATCCCAAGTAAGAAGTTATCTTACGGGAATGTGGGATTTGTCAATATACCGCACATATCCCTACATTTGAGCGACAAGAGACGTTTCTCGAGCCATATCTTGTCATCCAGATGTTCATGGAACAGAAGGTAAGTCTCCAAGCGATTTCTGGGACTTCTGGTGGCAACCGAATAGACGTCCCGTTTGGCCCTCTTTATTACAGGACATATTTCAAAAACAAATAGGTTGGCTCTGGTTCAGGAAAGACTATCAAAATCCATAATGCGGGTATGACAAGACTTTCTCCATCGCCCCTTCTCTGGTGGCGTGACCCAGAAATTATAAACGAGAGCGTCAATTTCCACTCCAGTCCCCCAGAGACAGAAATTCAGGCAGATGAGATTTGGAAAAAACTCGTTTCAACTGCCAACTGCAAATAACCGATTCCTTTCCATAAGCATTCCATCAACTGGTTAGAGCTCCGGGTCGTTTGGAGCGCCTTAAGCAAGTTATCCAAACACTCAGAGACAAGATTATTCTAGTCCCTAGCTCCAACCTAGTAGCACAGCTGAAAAGCCAGGGAGGAATCAGATCATCCAGCTGTCCTCCCTAACATTCCAAACCTTGTAATCTGCTCGCCAATACCGGACCCATATCACGGCCAGCTATCTGGCAGATAAACGCAATGCATTATCCAACCTCGGCTCCAGTGCAGGCCAGATCATACACAAAAAAGTGGTATCTAGCCCAGTTCTCCTTTTGATCGGGAAGTGCCCATTTGTCTCAGTACTGTTGATCTGTTCGTTAAGATTTATTTCCCCTTGCCCAAATCAGTAAGTATGGGCAGCTGATGCATTGAACTGCTAACGCACTCAGCTTACCATGCCCCCCATAAACGATTCTCTATCAAGTATTGAAAAGAACAATCGAGATGGCTTCACTCTACCTCTTGTTTGTTGTCTCTGTGGTCTAAAGAAGCACTAAGGTTTACTCCACTTTTTCGTTGCGAGACAATAAAGACGATATCGACCCGTTGCAACGGGAAACTGCTGTCGCAACCACATCGGGAGTATTTCCACCCCTCCTCAAACTTGCTGAATCTCTACCTTTGGTCCCTAAGCCGTCCTTCTTAAAAGTGAAGGGTTTTCCAACAAAGTAGGGAAGAAAACTGTGAGCAGTCGCAAGCAGTATACGGCCAAAGTGTACTGATGGAACAGGCTATGGTCTTGGTGCGTAACCGAAATAAAAATCATCCGGTTCAGGCTCCCCTCTGCAATGTTAACGGACTTTTTGGATCACCTTTTCATGGAAGGTCAGCTAAAAGTGAGTCCCATAGAGGGGTTATAGGACCGCAATTAGTTCTAAAATGAAGGCAATGAGAGACTATGACCCAGACCTTGGCAAGGCCTGATCAGGCATGCTGTTGATCAGACAGTTTAAAATAAATTCTCGTCCCGCCAGCTCCAATGTAGCTTAATGGGAGCTCTCCTTAGTTTTGCGGTATTTGCCGTGTGCAGAGGTCTTTGCGCAGGACGTCATCTTGACTAAAAAGGCCACCTTAAGCTTCGTTTTTCTTCTAGTTTAGCTTTCGTTAAAAGAAGGGGTGAGATCTATGAACTGGACAGAAAGGTGAGGAATGAAAACGGCAAAAGGAACAAGGTCTTCCTTATCCCTAGTTTCATGGCATCTGTCTTGCAGCCTTACAGGAGAAACAGGCAGGTCAAGATCTGGTCTCTCTGTGTCAGGTCAAAGGGGTCTCTATGTCAGGTCAAAGGGGTCTCTGTGTCAGGTCAAAGAGGTCTCTGTGTCCGGTCAAAGGGGTCTCTGTGTCTGGTCAAACGGCTATGTGGCCGGTCAAAGGGGTCTCTGTGTCCGGTCAAAGGGGTCTCTGTGTCTGGTCAAAGGGGTCTCTGTGTCTGGTCAAAGAGGTCTCTGTGTCCGGTCAAAGGGGTTTCTGTGTCCGGTCAAAGGGGTCTCTGTGTCCGGTCAAAGGGGTCTCTGTGTCCGGTCAAAGGGGTCTCTGTGTCCGGTCGAAGGGGTCTCTGTGTCTGGTCAAAGGGGTCTCTGTGTCAGGTCAAAGGGGTCTCTGTGTCCGGTCAAAGGGGTCTCTGTGTCCGGTCAAAGGGGTCTCTGTATGCGGTCAAAGCGGTCGTACTAACTGCTTATGACAAGACACACACGGACACTGAGCAGCAGACCGAGTGTAAAGTCAAAGTCCATTACGTCAGTCAAAGTACCAACTCTCTTAGGGCTCTCCATAATGTTTCATTGTCTGGTATACTTAAAACAGTACGTAATTCTGTTGCTAGATACCTTCAATACTTCTTCAAGAACGAGCCCACAGCCATATATTCTCCGGGCCCGTTTATAGTATCGGAGACGATCATCGCTCATTTTTTGCTTGCTGAGAACCCGCTCCTAAACCAAAGGGCAAAGGCAAGCAGAAGAGTGGATTCTCCAAGGCTCAGAAGAGCGGTCTCATGGAGAATGAGGAACAGCTCTAAAGGGCAGGAACGCAGGTGCTCCTCAGGGACTCTTAGCAAGTGTTTTTGGACATGATCAAACTGTTTATATTTCACTTGCACTTTCTTGATTATGTGAATGCTCCAGAGACTTTACTTTAGCGTGTCATGTTCATTTTGGGCTGTGCACGGTACACGGTATTTGTTTCCCCCTTGGCTAGCCTTGAAGCCAGAAAAAGGGTGCACGTCAACTGATGTAGTAAAGAATTACAAGTGATCAGCCTATCTTGACCGTGCCAATTGCTAGTATGGTGCCATAATTGTCCCACACCAATAGAAAATGATGTTTTGAGTGAATCACTTTTCAGTTTAACTTTAATCAGTTTTGAGTTCAAAGATTATCTAGTACGTTTTCGCAGGTTTTACGGGAAAACCCTGCAGTTGAGTTAGTTTTATACACAATCTGTGCAGTTCAGTTTAGTTCTAGCATATCAGCCTGGTTTAACCCTTGTAGTACGGTCAGAGTTATTTTGTGAGTACTAAAGATTTGTGAGTTTTGTGTTTCCGATTAGTCCCCTCCTATGACATGCACAGAGCAGAAGTGAGTCTATTCTTAAGAGTTCCCCCAACCCACAGCACCACAGAGACAGTTTTCCTTAATTGCCGGTGTTTGTTGATGTTTTGATTCACTATCATTTTGTGAGATCAATAAAATGTTTACAATGTTGATATTGTTCGAGGTCGGAATCCATGCAGTGATAGGCAGGAGGGGACGGTCAACGACACTTGTAGTCAGTCAGTCTGTTTGATTGTCTCGTTACAAACTTCTTATTTTTTTGTTAATTAAAATATGTTTCTGTACTTCGGTTAGAGAATGCCCGCCCCCCCCCCCCTCGATCCAGCTTATTGGAAGTATTAAACAAAACGTGGAACATAACCATGTGCTTTCATTTGACCTTAACTATAGTTCTCCTCCCAGTAGTCATAGACTCAAGAACTCCCTCGCTCTGATTGGTTTTTGGATATGGTGGGTGGGACCTTAAAGAGCTGCTGCAAAAAGTTTGTTTTTATTGGGTGGAAAGTATTTCTGGAAGGGAAACCCATCTGAAAATGGAGAACAGGAAATAGCTAGTGTTACGATATAAAACGACAATTATAAATAACAACCCCTTTTAACCACTCCCGTCTTCGTTGGAAATGCGGCGTATTTAATGAACCCCCACCCCCCTAACAAAATTGACCATCCGCACGAACCGCATCTAGCTGGAAAATTACTCCTCTCGCGTAAGTTTGTACACGCAAGGAACATGAAAACAAGTGGGATCCTTGAACAACTAATGATTATTTTCTGATACAAAATGCTAACTCGAGTAAATTGAGGCAAATAGCAGGCTTGCTGGTGAAATATGTCATGGGGGAGGCTTGTGATATATTTACAGCCATTTCACTCCACTTTAAAAAGACTGGCGTGACTTCACCGGAAGTGAAGACGCCAGGCAATGAGCCCACCGATGGGACCCGTACACGGACGTGAACAACACGATCGAAGGCCTTGCCTCATGTACCTGTAGCAACTGCAGGGTCAGTTGCGAAAAGCTCAGATGACACCACCGGCATTTCCAGTATTTCCATATCATTAATTAGTATACCGAACATAACCAACGATATTTGCGACAGCGGTCCTTCGTGAAAAAAAAATCATTTTGAGCTTCCAAATGCTCCTATTGAACAGGTGCCTTCCAAAGGTCACTATTAAATCTGTTTACTCCTAATTTCTGGAAGCAGTGCGACTGCAGCATAAACAGTCACGACGCCACTTAGCATAGCTCCACGGAGAATGCACGTGAAGGCTGACGCGCCAGTGAACAGCCCCCCACGGCCAGTCCCACAAAGAGCAATGCACGTCAAGTCTCCTTGCTCCTTCCACAGTCTTCAACATGTCACTGATCTGTTTGTAGAATTTCTCGCCTCGTCTGCCTTTTTTCCTTCTCTTTTTTTCTTTTTCCTTCTCTGTTTTCTTTTCTTTTTTATTTTATTTATCGATGACTTGTTGAAACAAACACAAAACAAAGAAAAAACAAGAAAAAAAAAACAAAAAAAGCGTCATATACTATTTATTGCATATTTTACACCAAAACCATTTTAGAACATAATACAAAACTAATATAAATATATATTTATGTTAAGCGTTTACTCTTAGGTAAAATTTAATTTTAGAACATAATACAAAACTAATATAAATATATATTTATGTAAAGAGTTTACTCTCAGGTAAAATTTTAAGCATTTAAGCATGTAAGATACACATAAAATATCACAAATGAATAAATACATATACATTCTGCACCTTTTTTGCTATGTTCAGTTACAATGTCGTGAACAACACTATGTGACGGTTCGAAATACTTGCTTTATGCATGGTTTTTGTTTATTTTCTGATACATAAAAACAAAAGCTTCTCAAAAGCAATGACACATAAAGACTGACTTCAAACTTTGAAAGGTTCAACTACAAAATGTGATGAAAAATCTATGCTCTGAAGGCACTACAAATTCAAATAAAAGTAAATTTATATGGAAACTTAGAAAAAATATAATAATGACTATAAATTAATACTGCACATATAACTACAAATTCAAGACAAAAATCGAATCAATCATTTCCTTGTGTGACTTTTATAAGACTCATTTAATATTCAATAAATAAATGATAATCTGCAGGCAAGTGAGACTAAAAGTAAAAAATGTCTCTTTATGAAGTTCAAAAAGAGAAAAAAGAAGAAAATGGAAAATGACTATTGCACACAGGATCAATATTGCTATTAAAATACAAATAACCACTCTGCTCCTAGCGCCACTATTACTACTCAAAATAATAATAATAATAATAATAATAATAATAGTAATAATAATAATAATAACAATAATAACCATAATAATAATAATAATAATAATAATACTGTGGTTCCTCATGCAGATCATTAGTACACAATGAAACCCACTTGTGGTATAACTGGACTTGGTTAAACAAAACACAGTCCTATATATATGTACCTATAATTGTGCTAGAAGTATTGTTCTAGAATACATCATTTGATAATTCACAATGCCGTATTGATGGCCGAATTCCCGAGGGATGCGGTTCCTATCTCTATACGGTTCCTATCCCTATACCGTTCTTATCCCTATACGGTTCCTATCCCTATACGCTATTTTAAGCCTAGCGCTCTCCCAAAAACTGTTGTTTCAATTTGTACCTTTATAGATCACAAAAAGTTTGATCTGTTCACTAATTTTTAAGCAAAACCCTAGAATAAGTGTACATATATTAATAAAAGTTATGCAATTTCTTCAAGTTCTGATTGGTCAACAGTAACACTGATAAAAATAGTATCATCTCTCAAGTAGGAATCACTTTCCACTTTACTATGTTCGGCGAACAAAGGTGATCCTGAGGCAATGTTCATTTCGTTGGCGGGGCGTCTAAAGCTCGTGCTTGTGGGATCGGGCCTAAAGGTGTCCTTGAGGTGGCGGCGGCTACCGCTTTGATCTAGCAGCGCTAGTGTCACCCTCGGCCTGAATGGCCATTTAAGGAGAGCGTCGTAATCACTACGCATTACTACGAAAAACAAAGACATATGCGTGCCCCGCCCCATTCCATCACCATTCAGATACACCCTGGCACACATTCGGTAACCATAGACGGAAGTATAAAAGGGCTGACTATACAACGATATTGTACGTCCATCTATGGCATCTTTCTTACGACGGGCATAATCGCTTATTTTCCAAACCAATTTTCCATCGTATCCGGCTGTTTCTAACAACCGGAAGCGCACGTCATGCTCCGCGAAGCGCACATCGTAAGCACCAATAGAACCCTCTATTTGGCGAATTTTCTGAAGGGCTTGGTCGTTGGAAGCGCCGCCTATACCTTGTTCTAAATACGTAATCCTGCTTTCGTGCATTTTAGCCACGGTTTGAATGTCGTCAAGTTTTGAAGCGTGAGAATCCAGTACACTCTTATCAGCCTTTTCGTCCAGTTCTCTACGCATTTTAATAACATCTTCGCTCAATCGTGCCAGTGATTTCTGCAGGCTTTGCACTTTCGTGTTGTTAGAATCTAACTGTAACGTATCAACAAGTTCTTGTATGTTACTGAATTGACTAATTAATTGACTCAGCTGTTCCTTTAAGCTCGTGTTTTCTCCATTTAGGGTTGAGATTAATGTGGCTACTTGTTTCGCATGAATCTCGTTATATTCTATGGCGTGTTGCTTGAGTTCATGTGGCAATCCTTGAAAAGTGCAGCCTAGCTCTCCGTACGCGCATGTCCGGGGCTGGGGTACGCATGCGCTTTCGTGTCCATTCTCCAGTTCTCGCCTTGGGACGTATTGGTCACATGTCGGGCATAAGATGGGCAAGTATTCACACTCTTCCTCGTGGGACTGCAGCTCTGCGCGTAGCACGGTGGCGCTACATCCGGGATTGTGGCACTGCTCTGTGACGTAGCCGCATGCCTTTCTATGTTCGTTAAGCGCACCCCATTTCACTTCCGCTGTACATCCATTGCGTTTGTTTGGACAGTAGACTTTCATTCGCAGAAGTTCCTTAGTTATTGCTCTGTCTGGTTTAATCTATACAACATATGCATTATATATATATATATATATATATATATATATATATATATATATATATATATATATATATATATATATATATATATATATATATATATATATATATATATATATATAACACAACCTATATTAGCATTTAATTGTTAATAATCACAAAAAGCTGCCTTCCACTTTAACCAAAATCACCCCATTATGGCGAGTTAACCTGTCGACTCTTACCTATGAAAACTTTAAAAGCCCACTTATTTTAGAATTTAGGATAGGAGATGCATCCCTGAACCCGCCCCCCCCCCCCCGCCTTCTCCTCCCCCCCCCCCTATGGATCCGTCATTGCTTTTTCTACTCACACTTTCCGCAGTGACCGGTTCACAATCGCCATCGTCTCCTGGACAGGACACTGTTGTGTTTCCGTCTAGTACTGCTGGAACGCACTTTTCACAGACGCGGTGCCCGCATGGCATTTGATTGACAGGCGGAAGGTGGATGTTACCACACTGGACACACCTATACCTGTCGTCAGGCTCTCTCACGAACTCTGGCAGTGTGTCGTCTACTAATGGGTAGACGCTTCCCACGTAGAGACTCTCCGCCCCATAGTCAGCATTTGACGCCATTGCCGAGCCGATTCTGGGAAGGCGTGGGTCTGGGAGCGAGCGTCCCGCTCCGACATCCAGCTGAAATTCCGCTTCCCTTGGCATGACCAGGGTAAATGCTGAATCAAAACAAAAAAAGATTTACTCTCCAATCACTTCTGCATTAACGACTTCGAACCGCGCAAAAGCAGGTTTTTTATGACGTCACTAACGGACTCTTAGTTCTACCATAATTTACATTTAAACTTTATTTTCAAATTGATTTGCAAATTTCAAAACAAACATGTTGAGAATAATCATTTTTTTCTAACGATGTGAATAGCTAGAATGTAAGATCTCTTAATAATCATTAAGTTGTTTGAAAAAATATTACTTACCTCAGATGTGAAAACCCGAAGTAAATTGTTAAAGATCGAAATGAAGTTCCTTTGGAAAAGATACCAGTACCAACAGTATATCCACCACTTAATGTAATAGCATGTATTCTTATGGCTAATTTTCCCAGTAGCGAGCATTAGTGCTTTAACCTATTAAAATAAAGCAACAAAAGCTCACAAAATGAAGATTTCAATGAATATAAAGAACACGAGGCTCTATGCGATCTCTGTCGTAGGTGCCGATGCTCACGACATACGCATTTCTTTTACTCTTGACTCCCAGCCCGGGTAGTCACAAAAGTTAACTGCGTAGTGAACTGCACTCGTGTGAAACACTCGGTAAACGTTGATCTGTGGCTGCGACTAACCACAAGCAAAGTACAGCCAGAGTCAATGTCGTGGTTTGGTCGGATCGACGTCGCAGTCCCCAAAGGACGTTTGTTTCGTTCTATTTTGTCCGCTGTACCGAAATGTCCGCTAATTAAAAGCTGTTCCAAAATGTCTGCTAACCCTGTTCCAAAGTATCCGCTCGTTCCGTAATATCCGCTAACCATGTTCCAAAGTATCCGCTCGTTCCAAAGTGTCCGCTAACCCTGTTCCAAAGTATCCGCTCGTTCCATAATGTCCGCTAACCCTGTTCCAAAGTGTCCGCTCGTCCTGGTTTGTCCGCTAACCTCGTTCCGTTTTATCCGCTGGTAGAGTCCGCTAAATCTTCAATTTTTAACCCAACCTACTTTGTCTTGTGACTTTTTTGTGATTATGTAACATCATGTGACATTATGTGACATTATGTGACTTTATGTGACTATGTAACATCATGTGACATTATGTGACATTATGTGACATTATGTGACTCTGTGACATCATGTGACATTATGCGACTTTATGTGACTCTGTGACATTATGTGACTCTGTGAGATTATGTGACTCTGTGACATCATGTGACATTATGTGGCTCTGTGAGATTATGTGAGTCTGTGACATTTTGTGACTTTATATGACTCTGTTACATCATGAGACATTATGTGACATCATGTGACTATGTGACATCATATGGCCATATGACTATGTGAGGACTATGTAATTGCTATGTCAGCATAATTAGTCTAAATATGAATGTAATTATCAGACTGTTCAATAGACCAGCTCTGTTAGCTCACTTGGTAGAGCAGAGGACTCGTCAGCTGAAGATCGGTGGTTCGATCCCACCTAGGGGCAAACACAACTTTTCGTTTTTTGTTTGTTTTCTGTTTGTTTTTTGTTTGTTTTTAACATGGCCATATTTCTATGCCTTTTTTCACTGATAATATTTAATTAGTCATATTTCAGTGGTTCTATTACAGTAAAAACCCATACACACAAAGCGTAGGAATAAGTATATGAAAGCCCTCAGAGTGTGGGAACGATGAATAAATTTGTGCGCGAAAGACCTCAGAGCGTGAGAGCGATCAATAAATTTGATAACATCAAAGGCCTAGACCGTGCGAACGATCGATAAATTTGAGAAGGAATGGGATTTTCCCAACGCTAAGTCTAATGTTATGTTTTATGTTATAGTAGTGGGAAAATGTTGGTTCTAAAGCACATTTAACAAATGTAGTTTTTGGAAAACATATGATGCATAAAATAAGTGTGAACATTTTACCATGCTACTAATTCGAATGCTTTGAAGTCATAGTAGGGGGAAAACGATACATAGTTACATAGTGTTACATAGTGACATAGCAATTACATATAGTCCTCACATAGTCATATGGCCATATGATGTCACATAGTCACATGATGTCACATAATGTCTCATGATGTAACAGAGGCATATAAAGTCACAAAATGTCACAGACTCACATAATCTCACAGAGTCACATAATGTCACATGATGTCACAGAGTCACATAATCTCACAGAGTCACATAATGTCACATAATGTCACAGAGTCACATAAAGTCGCATAATGTCACATGATGTCACAGAGTCACATTAAGTCACATAATGTCACATGATGTTACATAGTCACATAAAGTTACATAATGTCACATTATGTCACATGATGTTACATAGTCACAAAAAAGTCAGAAGACAACGTAGGTTGGGTTAAAAATTGAAGATTTAGCGGACACTACCAGCGGATAAAACGGAACGAGGTAAGCGGACAAACCAGGACGAGCGGACACTTTGGAACAGGGTTAGCGGACATTATGGAACGAGCGGATACTTTGGAACAGGGTTAGCGGACACTTTGGAACGAGCGGATACTTTGGAACATGGTTAGCGGATATTACGGAACGAGCGGATACTTTGGAATAGGGTTAGCGGACATTTTGGAACAGCTTGTAATTAGCGGACATTTTGGTACAGCGGACAAAACAGAACGGAACAGATGTTAGATAAAACTTAGAATGAAATGCTGTCAGTAAACATCGCTATAAATCCATGCATACAAATCGAATGGCTTAACGGCAGAATTGAAGCACGCATGGAACGAACAGAAAAGAACGGTACTGTATATACCTAGATAGTAGGTACCCATGTGCTTGAGCCCGGTAAGCAGTTTCAGTTCAAAATGAGACCAAATTATAAATATCAAGTATATATATATATATGAAAGTCATAGAGGTAAAATTAACTTATTAATCCATTATACAATATGAAAACGAGCAAATCTGAAGCTGAATAGGTATCTGTAAGACCTAAATGTTTCCAAACCTTTACCAATAAAACATAGCAACTGTCCATTAAAATACATTACAAAGGTTTTGTCTTTGTTGAGAGTTAAAAAAGGTGTCACATTTCAGTAACGCTTGTCGCCATTTTGGCCCCCATCCCGCTCTCCTACCCAGACCCAAAAGTGTCTTAGTGTAAAAGGCACGAAGACACCTGGACCAAAAGTGTGAGGCATGTCATTTACTTGGCTTTTTTTGTAGTCATTTCGGTAAACCATTATTGTTGAACTTGGAAAAATCCGTAAGTGCGAATTGGCTTATTGCCAGTACAGAGGGCGAATCCTTTGCTGTGGTTTGCCCACCCACCCACCCCCTCCCCGCCGCATTGGGTAAGTTTTATTACTAAAATAATATAGCAGGTTTAAAAGTAAAGAAAATTTTACTTACTGCAATGCCCTCGAGATTAAGCAATGGATTGTTGATGTGCTATCCAACGAAACACCAGACTGTATAATACTGAAGGTCGTCTGAATGCTGTAGGCAGAAACGAAACCAAAGGCTAATTTACCTAAGTATATATATTGCTGTAGATTTATCTAGAATCAGTAACTGCTAACATATAAATACGTAGCACACGTTGCAATACGTTGCTTTAACACTCACTTATATAGTCACTGTTATGTTCACTTACACAATGCTTATACTTACATAACAATGACAAAAACACTAATTTGTGCTGTGTAATTAACAAGAACATTCTCGAAGTGAAAGGAAGTGGCTGTAATACTGCCAAACAAACAATATAATATTTCTTAAATAAAGATCTCCCTAGGTATCTAAAATTAATTAAAGATATTTAAAATGTCGGGTTTATGACTGCAGTGGGTAAATTGCATATACGTGAAAAGTTTTACGGTTGTGGGGGAAAGGAGAGGGGGGAAGGGGTTTAGAAGCTTCTGTGTTTACTTTCGATATTTTTTTCTAGACAAAATACCGAAGATTTCTAATGGTCCTGTCCATCCATTCTAGCTCTCCCCCTTTTTACCCTGGACGACTCTTTGGCAAAACAAATCAATGCTGAACACAGAAATTGTTATTATTTCGTCTTTCCCTCGTCGGGCAAGGGGCACCCATAAAATTTGAACAGCAAAACGTACGATTTACTTATATAAGAATTTTAGCCGGCGAATCGCGAGGCCAATGTGTGTGTGTGTGGGGGGGGGGGTAAGGGTTGGTAGGGGTGCCTCCTCATTTTATGAGAAAGTCTAATGGAATGTTTTTTTTTTTTATTTCAACTCTATTTCTACGCCTGCATGCATATTTGTCACAGCAACATCACTTTTTCTTGGCATACTGTCAGTAAGGCGTAGGATTTACTCTACACGGAAACGGTGGCGGGAAGGGGGGGTAGGGGAGTGGGGTCTGAAGTTTAAAGCATGCGGGTTTGAGGGGAGGGGTTAGCACTCCATTATATACATATGTGTGTGTACGTGTGGGTGTGTCTCCTTTCAGATCAATACATATTGTCATATTCTGGTATATATTTATTCACATACTTGCTTTACAAGGACAGTTTTATCCGTAATTATCAGTTCAGAGACAAGGTGTTGAAAATATTTCACAAACAGATTTTACCCTCTACCAAACATCAACCAAGCCCTGGCTGTTACATAAATATTGAATACGATTACGCCGCTGTGTCGCTGTGACTGCCAGCGATCAAACCCATATCTTTATATACAGTGAGCCAGATTACGTTGAAATAACGTTGAATCCAGGAAATTTCGTAATAGTATATGTGTACTTCAAGGTCACACATACAGAGACACGTAAAGCCCAGTTGTATCATATTAGGACCTTTGTATTTGACCTGTGTCATTGGAATTGTGCACTTGTGCAATATTGCCTCATAATTAGGTAATTTCCCACACATATACACACAAAAAGAACTTGAAATGAAACTGCAATCTCGGATTTTTCAAGGTGCGATTTTCATCTACCTTTTGAGAATGGAGTTTCCATGGTCTTCTATAAATGTGAGAAAGTAAGGTGTTTCACATCAGTCGACACATTAAATATGTCCACACCAGTCTCTAACTATTGACCCAATATAAAGCACACAAACGGAATCGATGTGTGAGGGTTCAGATCCTATCTCATTTAAAATTTTAAGTTTAGTTCTACTATTGAATAAAATAGTCTTTGAAAAAAATGTGATTTCCTATCGACTAGTCATGTTAAGATTAGGTTCTTACATGGCAAAAAGGAGAAAAAAAATGACAAGAATGCCAATAATTAACTTGCTTTGTTGATCCAAGTTGAGCACCAACCTTGTGTCATAGGTTTACCATGCGTCAAAGTGCGTCGCCCAGTGATTTTCAACACATAGACTAAACAAAGCCACAACGACGCCTAGTTACAGACCACACCACCAGATATCCCATAACAACGAGGATTTTACTGACCAAATATCCCAGACAGACAGAGGCGAAGGCCTTGGTTTTGTATTGGGTTTAGCCTCTTTAAGTACCACCCAGTTAGCATAATTTTTCGTCCCACGTATAAAGCGCGTTGTTTTTAGCAGGGATTTACGTGGGAATGTGGGACGTTGGCAGGGCCACATAGAAAACATGTGTAATATACGTGGACATTCCCACGGTATGATTTCCGTGTAAACTCTGCATATAATATACATAGGCTTTCCCACGTATAAAATGCACGGGTAGATACACGCGTAAACTGCATGGTTTTTCCCGCGTAATGCCCACCGTGGGCATTCCACTGTGTAATATACATAGAATTGCCCACTTCTAAAATGCATGGGTAATTAACGCATATTATATGTATATTATACTTTTGAATTCCCACGTAAAATTTCATTAGAAGTCATTTGTATATTACACGTATATTTTTCGTGGGATTTCCCATATGGGCATTCCCATGTAAAATGCAAGTATATTATGCGCAGTCTGGCAATGTGGGCTTATTATCGCAGACCGGAAGCAGCCGCCATTGAGCGATAATATATTTAAATTTTGCTACATTCTGCATATTTTGGTGGAGGGCTGCCTTTTTTCTAAGTATAATAGAAAGTTAGACATGGAAATACCAATTTCACTAAAATTTTTATGCTTAAAATTCCTTTAAGGAGTACTTTATAAATGAACTATAGTTATAAAGGTACATGTCTGTGTATTCGATGGAGTTATCGTGTATGTCCAGGGTGGGTCGTCCCTTTAAAATTCCATGTTTAATATGCGTGGGAATTCCCACATATAAAATGCATGGAAATATATGCGTGTAAAATGCATGGGTTTACATGCGCATAATACACATCGGAAAGAGTCTCAAATTCTCCTAAATCCCACGTAACTACGTGGGAATTCCCCAACAAAATACACATTATTTATGCGTGGGTACGTGGGAATACCCACATATATTATGCATAGTCCCCATGTGGGACTGCTATCTGGGGAAACAAGCCAATACCCCCCCCGGTGATTACCCCCCCCGGCCTACAGCCCCCGGCCTATACCCCCCGCGGTGATTACCCCCCCCCCGGTGATTACCCCCCTGGTGAATACCCCGTAGGTGATTACCCCCCTGGCCCTTACCCCCCCCATCCCAGTCAAGCCCCTTCTGGGTCTGTGCTCTCACCTTATTTTCTGTAGAATAAAAATGTGCTACAGATCTCATACACTGCATGATTATAAGAACATTCGATTACAAGAACGAAATGATCTTAAGGTAGGACTTGATTAAAGCTAGGCGATTATCTAGTCAATTGCATAGATTCTCGATTAGAGGATGGGGATTACCTTTATTATGAGATGATTATAGGTCGCACTTGATTACAGCTAGGCGATTATCTCGTCGATTGCATTAAGCCTCGATTACAGGAAGGGGATTTTCTTTGTGGTGACATTTGCATTTTCAATTGTAATTTTCGATTACATCGATATGATTGCAATTTGCAATGGTGAAAGAGATGAGAGGATAGATTCCTCTGTCATCTTTAAATCTTCTCTATTTTATACCCATGCCAAGTAGTATATAAACCCATCCTTCGCTAAACTTTTCATAATCAAATTGAAATATTACAAAGCAATAAATAGATAATCAACATAGAATTCTTCACAAGTTCACGAGGCGGCCAGAAAATTTTCTTCGAAGGCTACATCTACACAAAACAGAAAAAGCTGGCGAACGCTGTCGTGTCGTACGAGTGCGACAAAAGAAGACAGAACGGAGGACGTCAGGGCGAATGCAAGGCGAAGATCCGTGTACGGGGTCAGCAGCTGGTTGGGCGCACTAACGAACACAGCCACGGTCCAGAGCAATCCAACGGCGAAGTGCAGAAGCTACGCAGCGAAATTCGAGAGCGTGCCATTGCGACTGAAGAGGCCCCACAGCAGATCATTGCGACATCCCTTCAGCATCCCCCCCCCCACCAGGCTTACAATGTATAAATGTGTTTTATCCATGTTTTAGACAGTTTTTAGACTACCGTTTATAGCACAGATTTTGCGTAGCATTTTATAATTGAGTTTATATTAAAGAAATAAAGTGCAAAATAAAAATTTTATCCTAGTCATTTTAGTAGAGTTTTATTGTAGAGTTGGGGGGGTAAGGGCCAGGGGGGTAATCACCTAGGGGGGTATTCACCAGGGGGGGTAATCACCAGGGGGGTAATCACCGCAGGGGGGTATAGGCCGGGGGGTATAGGCCGGGGGGGGGGTAATCACTGGGGGGGTAATCACCTAGACTCGCTATCTGGGCAGGGCCTTGCCGATCCGTAGACGATGCTACCATAATCTATTTTCTGTGCTGAAAAATAATTTAATTAAAACCACAACAGACACCAACAGCAGATAATCCAGAGGATACCATTATTGACTGAAAATAGTTCTGAAAGCAGCAGTTTCAGCAACAGATAACAGAATATATTCCGGAAGTTACAGATATTAACAGAAGATATGCCGGAAGTTGCCATGGTTACAACAATGTAGCGGCAGTCACCAAGATGTATCGGAAGTTACCGATATCAACAATAGATAAACCAGAAGAAAACATTTTCGAAGTGCCTTAAAAACAAGAGACGAGCGGGTTGGGGAAAATGAATACGAAAGAAAAGATTTTTCTTTACTTAGTGGGTTTAGCCTCTTTATGTACCATGAGGTAATGTTCTATATGTGAAGTTATGTTTCACAGCCAATAAACCTCCTTCACCAGAACGATATGAAACATCATATAGCCCCATGATAACCTGTTACCGACGTTACATGACGTATCTTACTTCAGCCCGTGCATCACAAGTGGACTATCTGATATTCTACTCAAGAAATAATCCATTTTTGATTGACTGGCATAAATCTATCATTTAATTTCACGTCTCCACATTCCAACAAGCTATTGTTCCGATTTTTACATTTTCCATTTTTTTTCAATTTTTTATATGTTATCTTATTCTAAAACTTTGCATTGTCCACCTGTTTTAATATAAAGAAATTTTCTATAAATATAGTGGGGATGGGGACACTCACATATAATATGGTTATAATGCGCGTCCCGTGACTTTTTACAATGACTCCAAACAGTATAGTACTATGTTTTAAGTCACAAAGGCTTCGAATTCTCTTATCGTCACTTTTAGATGGAATTTCCTTCCTGAAAATTTATCGCAATAAAAACAAAACGTTTTGCAGAAGTTCGAACAAGCCCATCCCATCATCCATCCAACAACCAATCAGAGCGAGGGAATCCTTGAGTATTACGTCACTCCGCATTTTTTTCTTTACAAAGTTAGTTGTGAGTTGCAAATTTGCTAGTTTCATTTTGGTTAAGAAAGCACAAGTTATCACTGATAAAAAATGCACACATTAGGTTCAATAGCAGTTGTGTTTTGCATTTGTAAATTGGGTCTGTCTGATGTAGAGTTTAATTGCAGCGGTGACATGTCCATTGTCCCAGGCAGTGTGTCTCTTCACAAGAAGCTACAAGATCGAAAATCAACAACTGGTTTACAGCACACAACGCCCGAAGTTGTTAAGAAGTTGAAGTCATTTTATTCCGCGGTTGTCTGCTTTTTCAGTATTCCGTGTCACCATTATGGCCGGTTTTTGCTTAACCTTGGGTACTATTCCGCGTTAGATGCCTAGTTACAGCCAACCTTCCAGGCTTGGAGAAGGACTTGATAGAAGGAAATGACAGAAAAGCTGCAGGGCAAAGAGACGATAGCGGAAGTGTCAGAAAACCAGGCTGGATTCTTCAGCAAGGTCTTCATGGTTCTGGAGACTGGTCAATAATCTCTCATCCTCAGTGAGTTACTGCAGACTATGGCCTCTTTCCATATAGATATGGTACAGGTCATAAACAGAAATCTACAGGCAGGAATGTGGTGTACATCAATGGATCTCTGAGATGCTTGCCTTCACATTCCCCACCATCAGCCCGCATGAAGGCATCGCTGTTTTCCAGATAGGGCACAAGCGAAAGTGATATCTGCCTTTCCCTTCGGGCCACCCACGGCCCCGTATGCCCTACAGGTAGGTCCGGCAGTAAATCTGCCCAAGTCCGAGGTAAATCCCAAGTAAGAAGTTATCTTACGGGAATGTGGGATTTGTCAATATACCGCACATATCCCTACATTTGAGCAACAAGAGACGTTTCTCGAGCCATATCTTGTCATCCAGATGTTCATGGAACAGAAGGTAAGTCTCCAAGCGATTTCTGGGACTTCTGGTGGCAACCGAATAGACGTCCCGTTTGGCCGTCTTTATTACAGGACATATTTCAAAAACAAATAGGTTGGCTCTGGTTCAGGAAAGACTATCAAAATCCATAATGCGGGTATGACAAGACTTTCTCCGTCGCCCCCTTCTCTGGTGGTTAGACCCAGAAGTTATGAGCGAGAGCTTCCCTTTCCACTTCAGTCCCCCAGAGACAGAAATTCAGGCAGATGAGATTTGGAAAAACTCGTTTCAACTGCCAACTGCAAATAACCGATTCCTTTCCATAAGCATTCCATCAACTGGTTAGAGCTCCGGGTCGTCTGGAGCGCCTTAAGCAAGATATCCAAACACTCAGAGACAAGATTATTCTAGTTCTCCAAGACAGCTCCAAGCTAGTAGCACTGCTCAAAAGCCAGGGAGGAATCAGATCATCCAGCTGTCCTCCCTAACATTCCAGATCAGGTAGTCTGCTCGCCAATACCGGATCCATATCACGGCCAGCTATCTAGCAGAGAAACGCAATGCATTTTCCACCCTGGACTCCAGTGCAGGCCAGATCATACACAAAGAGTGGTATCCAGCCATGTTCTTCTTTTGATCGGGAAGTTACATTACTGTTGATCTGTTTCCCCTTGCCCAAATCGGTAAGTATGGTCAGCTGACGCATTGAACTGCCAACGCACTCGCATAAGCAATTCTCTATTAAGTATTGAAATGAACAATTGAGCTAGCATCACTCTACCTCCAGTTTGTTGTCTACGTGGTTTTAAGAAGCCCCAATGTTTACTCTACTCTTTCGTTGCGAGACAGCAAAGACCATATCGACCCGTTGCAACGAGGAACTGCTGTCGCAAACCACATAGGGAGTATTTAAACCCCTCCTCAAACTTGCTGAATCTGTGTCTTTGGTCCCTAAGCCGTCCTACTTAGAAGTGAAGGGTTTTCCAACAAAGTAGTAAAGAAAACTGAGCAGTCGCAAGCGGTATACGGCAAAAGTGTACCGATATCAATGGAATAGGCTATGCTCTTGGTGCGTAACCGAAAAAAAATCCGGTTCAGGCTCCCCTCTGCAATGTTAACGGACTTTCTGGATCACCTTTTCATGAAAGGTCAGCTAAAAGTGAGTCCCATAGAGGGTTATAGGACCGCAATTAGTTCTAAAATGAAGGCAACGGGAGGCTATGACCCAGGCCTTGGTACGACCTGATCAGGCATGCAGTTGATCAGACAGTTCAAAATAAATTCTCCTCCCGCCAGCTCCAATGTAGCTTAATAGGAGCTCTCCTTCGTTTTGTGGTATTTGCCGTGTGCAGAGATCTTTGCGCAGGACTTCATTTTAAATAAAAATGCCACGTTAAGGTACGTTTTTCTTCTAGTTTTGCTTTCGTTAAAAGAAGGGCTGAGATCTATGAACTGGACAGAAAGGTGAGGAATGAAAACGGCAAAAGGAACAAGGTCTTCCTTATCCCTAGTTTCATGGCATCTGTCTTGCAGCCTTACAGGAGAAACAGGCTGGTCAAAATCTGGTCTCTCTGTCTCAGGTCAAAGGGGTCTCTATGTCAGGTCAAAGGGGTCTCTGTGTCAGGTCAAAGAGGTCTCTGTGTCCGGTCAAAGGGGTCTCTGTGTCTGGTCAAAGGGGTCTCTGTGTCCGGTCAAAGGGGTCTCTGTGTCCGGTCAAAGGGGTCTCTGTGTCTGGTCAAAGGGGTCTCTGTGTCCGGTCAAAGGGGTCTCTGTGTCCGGTCAAAGGGGTCTCTGTGTCTGGTCAAAGGGGTCTCTGTGTCCGGTCAAAGGGGTCTCTGTGTCCGGTCAAAGGGGTCTCTGTGTCTGGTCAAAGGGGTCTCTGTGTCCGGTCAAAGGGGTCTCTGTGTCCGGTCAAAGGGGTCTCTGTGTCAGGTCAAAGGGGTCTCTATGTCAGGTCAAAGGGGTCTCTGTGTCAGGTCAAAGAGGTCTCTGTGTCCGGTCAAAGGGGTCTCTGTGTCCGGTCAAAGGGGTCTCTGTGCCCGGTCAAAGGGGTCTCTGTGTCAGGTCAAAGGGGTCTTTATGTCAGGTCAAAGGGGTCTCTGTGTCAGGTCAAAGAGGTCTCTGTGTCCGGTCAAAGGGTTCTCTGTGTCCGGTCAAAGGGGTCTCTGTGTCCGGTCAAAGGGGTCTCTGTGTCAGGTCAAAGGGGTCTCTGTGTCAGGTCAAAGAGGTCTCTGTGTCAGGTCAAAGGGCTCTGTGTCCGGTCAAAGGGGTCTCTGTGTCCGGTCAAAGGGGTCTCTGTGTCCGGTCAAAGCGGTCTCTGTGTCAGGTCAAAGGGGTCTTTATGTCAGGTCAAAGGGGTCTCTGTGTCAGGTCAAAGAGGTCTCTGTGTCCGGTCAAAGGGTTCTCTGTGTCCGGTCAAAGGGGTCTCTGTGTCCGGTCAAAGGGGTCTCTGTGTCAGGTCAAAGGGGTCTCTGTGTCAGGTCAAAGAGGTCTCTGTGTCAGGTCAAAGGGCTCTGTGTCCGGTCAAAGGGGTCTCTGTGTCCGGTCAAAGGGCTCTGTGTCCGGTCAAAGGGGTCTCTGTGTCCGGTCAAAGGGGTCTCTGTGTCCGGTCAAAGGGCTCTGTGTCCGGTCAAAGGGGTCTCTGTGTCCGGTCAAAGGGGTCTCTGTGTCAGGTCAAAGGGGTCTTTATGTCAGGTCAAAGGGGTCTCTGTGTCAGGTCAAAGAGGTCTCTGTGTCCGGTCAAAGGGGTCTCTGTGTCCGGTCAAAGGGGTCTCTGTGTCCGGTCAAAGGGCTCTGTGTCCGGTCAAAGGGGTCTCTGTGTCCGGTCAAAGGGGTCTCTGTGTCCGGTCAAAGGGGTCTCTGTGTCCGGTCAAAGGGGTCTCTGTGTCCGGTCAAAGGGGTCTCTGTGTCCGGTCAAAGCGGTCGTACTAACTGCTTATGACAAGACACACACGGACACTGAGCAGCAGACCGAGTGTAAAGTCAAAGTCCATTACGTCAGTCAAAGTACCAACTCTCTTAGGGCTCTCCATAATGTTTCATTGTCTGGTATACTTAAAACAGTACGTAATTCTGTTGCTAGATACCTTCAATACTTCTTCAAGAACGAGCCTACAGCCATTTATTGTCCGGACCCGTTTATAGTATCGGAGACGATCATCTCCGATTTTTTTTTCGCTTGCTGAGAACCCACTCCTAAACCAAAGGGAAAAGGCAAGCAGAAGAGTGGATTCTCCAAGGCTCAGAAGAGCGGTCTTAAGGAGAATGAGGAACATCACTAAAGGGAAGGAACGCAGTTGCTCCTCGGGGACTCTTAGCAAGTGTTTTTGTACATGATCAAACTGTTTATATTTCACTTGCATTGACTGTATCTTTTCAGTTTCTTGATTATGTGAATGCGAATGTGAATTGTGTGATTACGGGAAAACCCCGCAGTGTGAGTTAGTTTTATACACGATCTGTGCAGTTCACTTTGGTTCTAGCATATCAGCCTGTTTTTACTCTTGTAGTACGGTCAGATGTTTTGTGAGTACTAAAGATTTTGTGTGTTTTGTGTTTAACGAAATGTCTGGTATAAGCCAATTCGCACTTTCGGATTTTTTCGGTGGAGGTGTTGTTTCGACTGAAAATGTTGGGGGTTTAATTATAAAAAAAAAGTAAGGGAAAAACATCAAAATTCTAATTTTCTTTCAATATGCACACTTTCAAATTTATAAAGCCATCATATGATCTTTTAAAAACTATTTTACATATTATTCAGTCCCTTTATTAACCAACATGTGAATATGTTTCTGGTAAAATGGAATTCTGTTGATTTTTTGCCGTTTTTTTTCTTATCATTTCTTTATATCCTTATCCCACCTCAATTCAGCCGAAACGCAAGAACTTTTCGGCAAAAGTCAAAAGTGCGAATTGGCTTATTGCTAAAGAATAGTAACATAAGAGCTAGAAAGAAATTCCGATTAGTCCCCTCCTATGACATGCACGGAGCAGCAGTGAGTCCCCCAACCCACAACACCACAGAGACAGTTTTCCTTAATTGCCAGTGTTTATTGCTGTTTTGATTCACTATCATTTTGTGAGATCAATAAAATGTTTACAATGTTGATATTGTTCGAGGTCGGGATCCATGCAGTGATAGGCAGGAGGCGACGGTCAACGACACTTGAAGTCAGTCAATCTGTTTGCTTGTCTCGTTACAAACTTCTTATTTTTTGTTAATTAAAATATGTTTCTGTACTTCGGTTAGAGAATGCCTCCCCCCTCCCCCCTCGATCTATGTGCTTTCATTTGACCTTAACTATAGCTCTCCTTCCCGTAGTCATAGACTCAAGGACTCCCTCACTCTGATTGGGTTTTGGATATGGTGGGTGGGACTTTAGACCATAGACTCGAGGACTCCCTCGCTCTGATTGATTGGTTAATGGATATGGTGGGTGGGACCTTAAGGAGCTGCTGAGAAAAGTTTGTTTTTTTTTTTTTTGTTTTTTTTTTTTTTTGTGGAAAGTATTTCTAGAAGGCAAACCCATCTGAAAATGGAGAACTGGAAATAGCTAGTTTTAAGATCCGCGCGAACCGCATCTAGCCGCAAAAATTACCGCTCTCGCGTAAGTTTGTACACGCAAGGAACATGAAAACAAGTGGGATCTGTGAACAACAAATGATTATTTTCTGATACAAAATGCTAACGAGAGTAAATTGAGGCAAATAGCAGGCTTGCTGGTGAAATATGGCATGGGGGAGGATTGTGATATATTTACAGCCATTTCACTCCACTTTAAAAAGACTGGCGTGACTTCACCGGAAGTGAAGACGCCAGGCAATGAGCCCACCGATGGGACCCGTACACGGACGTGAACAACACGATCGAAGGCCTTGCCTCATGTACCTGTAGCAACTGCAGGGTCAGTTGCGAAAAGCTCAGATGACACCACCGGCATTTCCAGTATTTCCATATCATTAATTAGTATACCGAACATAACCAACGATATTTGCGACAGCCGGTCCTTCGTGAAAAAAAAATCATTTTGAGCTTCCAAATGCTCCTATTGAACAGGTGCCTTCCAAAGGTCACTATTAAATCTGTTTACTCCTAATTTCTGGAAGCAGTGCGACTGCAGCATAAACAGTCACGACGCCACTTAGCATAGCTCCATGGAGAATGCACGTGAAGGCTGACGCGCCAGTGAACAGCCCCCCACGGCCAGTCCCACAAAGAGCAATGCACGTCAAGTCTCCTTGCTCCTTCCACAGTCTTCAACATGTCACTGATCTGTTTGTAGAATTTCTCGCCTCGTCTGCCTTTTTTCCTTCTCTTTTTTTTTCTTTTTCCTTCTCTGTTTTCTTTTCTTTTTTATTTTATTTATCGATGACTTGTTGAAACAAACACAAAACAAAGAAAAAACAAGAAAAAAAAAAACAAAAAAAGCGTCATATACTATTTATTGCATATTTTACACCAAAACCATTTTAGAACATAATACAAAACTAATATAAATATATATTTATGTAAAGCGTTTACTCTTAGGTAAAATTTAATTTTAGAACATAATACAAAACTAATATAAATATATATTTATGTAAAGCGTTTACTCTTAGGTAAAATTTAATTTTACAACATAATACAAAACTAATATAAATATATATTTATGTAAAGAGTTTACTCTCAGGTAAAATTTTAAGCATTTAAGTATCTAAGATACAACTTAAAATATCACAGATGAATAAATATATATACATTCTGTAGTTTTTTCGCTATGTTCAGTTACAATGTCGTGAACAACACTAGGTGACAGTTCGAGATACTTGCTTTTGGCATGATTTTTGTTTATGTTTGATACAAACAAAAACACAAAAAAAAACAACAAAAAAAAGCTTCTCAAAAGTAATGACCCATAAAGACTGACTTCAAACTTTGAAAGGTTCATCTACAAAATGTGATGACAAATCTATGCTCTGAAGGCACTACAAATTCAAATAAAAGTAAATTTATATGGAAACTTAGAAAAAATATAATAATGACATAATTAATACTGCACATATAACTACAAATTCAAGACAAAAATCGGATCAATCATTTCCTTGTGTGACTTTTATAAGACTCATTTAATATACAATAAATAAATGACAATCTGCAGGCAAATGAGACTAAAAGCAAAAAAAAATTTCTCTTTATGGAGTTCAAAAAGAGAAAAAAGAAGATCAATATTGCTATTAAAATACAATTAACAACTCTACTCGTAGCGCCACTATTACTACTCGAAATAGTAATAATAATAATAATAATAATAATAATAATAATAATAATAATAATAATAATAATAATAATAATAATAATAATAATACTGTGGTTCCTCATACGGATCATTAGTACACTATGAAACCCACTTGTGGTATGACTGGACTTGGTTAAACAAAATACAGTCCTATATATATGTACCTATAATTGTGCTAGAAGTATTGTGCCAGAACACATCATTTGATAATTCACAATGCCGTATTGATAGCCGAATTCCCGAGGGATACGGTTCCTATCTCTATACGGTTCCTATCCCTATACCGTTTCTATCCCTATACGGTTCCTATCCCTATACGCTATTTTAAGCCTTTGTCCGTTGTCGTTTCAATTTGTACCTTTATAGATCACAAAAAGTTTGATCTGTTCACTAATTTTTAAGCAAAACCCTAGAATAAGTGTACATATATTAATAAAAGTTATGCAATTTCTTCAAGTTCTGATTGGTCAACAGTAACACTGATAAAAATAGTATCATCTCTCAAGTAGGAATCACTTTCTACTTTACTGTGTTCGGCGAACAAAGGTGATCCTGAGGCAATGTTCATTTCGTTGGCGGGGCGTCTAAAGCTCGTGCTTGTGGGATCGGGCCTAAAGGTGTCCTTGAGGTGGCGGCGGCTACCGCTTTGATCTAGCAGCGCTAGTGTCACCCTCGGCCTGAATGGCCATTTAAGGAGAGCGTCGTAATCACTACGCATTACTACGAAAAACAAAGACATATGTGTGCCCCGCCCCATTCCGTCACCATTCAGATACACCCTGGCACACATTCGGTAACCATAGACGGAAGAATAAAAGGGTTGACTATACAACGATATTGTACGTCCATCTATGGCATCTTTCTTACGACGGGCATAATCGCTTATTTTCCAAACCAATTTGCCATCGTATCCGGCTGTTTCTAACAACCGGAAGCGCACGTCATGCTCCGCGAAGCGCACATCGTAAGCACCAATAGAACCCTCTATTTGACGAATTTTCTGAAGAGCTTGGTCGTTGGAAGCGCCGCCTATGCCTTGCTCTAAATATGTAATCCTGCTTTCGTGCATTTTAGCCACGGTTTGAATGTCGTCAAGTTTTGAAGCGTGAGAATCCAGTACACTCTTATCAGCCTTTTCTTCCAATTCTCTACGCGTTTTAATAACATCCTCGCTCAATCGCGCCAGTGACTTCTGCAGGCTTTGCACTTTCGTGTTGTTAGAATCTAACTGTAACGTATCAACAAGTTCTTGTATGTTACTGAATTGACTAATTAATTGACTCAGCTGTTCCTTTAAGCTCGTGTTTTCTCCATTTAGGGTTGAGATCAATGTGGCTACTTGTTGCGCATGAATCTCGTTATATTCTATGGCGTGTTGCTTGAGTTCATGTGGCATTCCTTGAAAAGTGCAGCCTAGCTCTCCGTACGCGCATTTCCGGGGCTTGGGCACGCATGCGCTTTTGTGTCCATTCTCCATTTCTCGCCTTGGAACGTATTGGTCACATGTCGGGCATAAGAGGGGCAAGTATTCACACTCTTCCTCGTGGGACTGCAGCTCTGAGCGTAGCACGGTGGCGCTACATCCGGGATTGTGGCACTGTTCTGTGACGTAGGAGCATGTCTTTCTATGTTCGTTAAGCGCACTCCATTTCACTTCCGCTGTGCATCCATTGCGTTTGTTTGGACAGTAGACTTTCATTCGCAGAAGTTCCTTAGTTATTGCTCTGTCTGGTTTAATCTATACAATATGTAAATATGGTGTTTTTAACACAGTCTATATTAGCATTTAATTGTTACTTATCACAAACAGCTACTTAATGCTGCCTTCCACTTTAAACAAAATCACCCCCAAAATAGCGAGTATACCTGTTGAATCTTCTCTATAAAAAGTTTAAAAGCCTAATTATTTAAGAATTTAGGATAGGAGATGCAACCCTGAACCCGCCCCCCTCCCCCCCCCCCTCTTCTCCGGGGTGGATCCGCCATTGTTTTCATACTCACATTTTCCGCAGTGACCGGTTCACAATCGCCATCGTCTCCTGGACAGGACACTGTTGTATTTCCGTCTAGTACTGCTGGAACGCACCTTTCACAGACGCGGTGTCCACATGGCATTTGATTGACAGGCGGAAGGTGGATGTTACCACACTGGACACACCTATACCTATCATCAGGCTCTCTCACGAAATCTGGCAGTGTGTCGTCTTCTAATGGGCAGACGCTTGCCACGTAGAGACTCTCCGCCCCATTGTCAGCATTTGCTGTCATTGCCGAGCCGATTCTGGGAAGGCTTGGGTCTGGGAGCGAGCGCCCCGCTCCGATATCCAGCTTAAGTTCCGCTTCCCTTGGCATGACCAGGGTAAATGCTGAATCAAAGCAAAAAATAAAGATTAACTAACTCTCCAATCACTTCTGCATTAACGACTTCGAACCGCACAAGAGCAGATTTTTTATGACGTCACAAACGGGCTCTTAGTTCTACCATAATTTACATTGCAATACATATTTAAACTTTATTTTAAAATTGATTTGCAAATTTCCAAACAAACATGTTGAGAATAATCAATTTTTTTCTAACGATGTGAATAGTCAGAATGTAAGATCTCTTAATAATCCCATGTAAAGCTCGTAGAGAAGATTCATTAAGATGTTTGAAAAAATATTACTTACCTCAGATGTATAAACCCGAAGTAAATTGTTAAAGATCGAAATGAAGTTCCTTTGGAAAAGATACCAGTACCAACAGTATATCCACCACTTAAATGTAAGAGCATGTATTCTTATGGCTAATTTTTCCAGTATCGAGCTTTAGTGTTTTAACCTATTAAAATAAAGCAACAAAAGCTCACAAAATGAAGGTTTCAATGAATATAAAAAAACACGAGGCTCTATGTGATCTCTGTCGTAGGTGCCGATGATCATGATATACGCATTCGTTTTACACTGGACTCCCAGCCCGTTCAGTCACAAAAGTTAACTACGTAGTGAACTGCACTCGTGTGAAACACTTGGTAGACGTTGGTCTGTGGTTGCGACTAACCACACAACCAAAGTACGGCCAGAGTCAATGTTTTGGTATGGTCGGATCGACGTCGCAGTCCCCAAAGGACGTTAGATAAAACTTAGAATGAAATGCTGCCAGTAAACATTGTTACAAATCCGTGCATACAAATCGTTCCAGGATGGTAGCCCTTGGTCTGTTTTGTTTCAATTCGAATCGCTTAACAGTACAATTGAAGAACGCACAAGAAGCAACAGAGTAGAACGGTACTTTATATACCGTACATAGCAGGTACCCATGTGCATGAGCCCAGTAAGCAGTTTAAGTTCAAAATGAGACCAATTTACAAATATCAAGTATATATATATATAATATATATATATATATATATATATATATATATATATATATATATATATATATATATATATATATATGAAAATATGAAAGTCATAGAGGTAAATGAACTTAATAATCCTTTATACAATATTAAAAAGAGGAAATCTGAAGCTGAATAGGTATCTTTAAGACCTACCAAACCTTTACCAATAAAACGTAATTGTCCATTAAAATGCAGGTTTTGTCTTTGAAAAGTTAAAAAAGCGTCACATTTTTCAGTAAGCTTGTCCCCTCCCCTCTCCGGCCCCACCCCCTCCCCGGGCCCCCTCCCCGGCCCCCCACACCCTCCCCGAATTCTGGGTATTGATCTCTCAAAACCTTTGTTATTGCCAGTACACAGGGCGAATCCTTTCCTATATGGTTTGTTTCTTGACGCTATGCCCAACCCCCCCCTCCCCCACACCCCCGCTCCATTACTCGGTACATTATATGAGTAACATAATATAAAGAAAATATTACTTACTGCAATGCGCTCGAGTTTAAGCAATGGATTTGATTTGGTGCGCTATCCAACAAGATACTGTACAACACTGAACCCTGTATGAATGCTGTAAGCTGAAACGAAATCAATGGCTAATTTAACTATGCTGACAGTATATATATTAATGTAGATTTTTCTAGATACTTAGAGTAGCAAATCAGCAACTGTCTTACTTATAAAAAACTGCTTTGCAGATAAATACGTAGCACACGTTGCAATACGTTGCTTACACTAGTCACTGTTATATTTACTTACACAATATTTACTTACATAACAATGACCAAACACTAATTTGTGCTGTGTAATTAACACGAACATTCTCGAAGTGAAAAGAAATGGTTGCAATGCTGCCTAACAACAATATAATATTTCTTAAAATAAAACTCCCTAGCAAAGGATATCTAAGATTAATTATATATATCTAAAATCAATTAAAGGTATTTAAAATGTCGGGTTTAAGACTGCAGTGGGTCAACTGCATATACCTGGAAAGGTTTAGGGTTGTGGGGTAGAAGGGGGTAGAAGCTTTTGGGTTTACTTCCGATATTTTCTCTAGATAAAATACCGAAGATTTCTAATGGTCCTGTCCAGCGTGGGCGATTCTTTGAAATTGTTATTTCTCCTCCCTCGTCCGGCAAGGGGCACCCCCATAAAACTTGAAAAGCAAAACGTGCGACTAATTTATATAAGACTCATAAAGCGAAACCCTGGGGGAGGGTCTGAATGTTTAAGCATGCGTGTTTGGAGGGGTCTGGGATTAGCATTCCATACATATATATATATATATATATATATATATATATATATGTGTGTGTGTGTGTGTGTGTGTGTGTGTGTGTGTGTGTGTGTGTGTGTGTGTGTGTGTGTGTGTGTGTGTGTGTGTGTGTGTGTGTGTGTGTGTGTGTGTGCACATGTCTGCGTGTGGTTGTGTGTGTGTGCGTGGTTGTGTGTGTGTCCCCTTTCAGATCAATCCTTTGCCATATGTTGGTATATATTTATTCACATACTTGCTTTACAACGACAGTTTTATCCGTAATTATCAGTTCAGAGACAAGGTGTTGAAAATATTTCACACAGATTTTGCCCTCCACCAAACACCAACCAAACCCTGGCTGTTACATAAATATTGAATAAGATTACACCGCTGTGTCGCCGTGACTGCCAGCGATCAAACCCAGATCTTTTTATACAGTGAGCCAGATTACGTTGAAATAACGCAATGAATACAGGAACTTTCGTAATAGTATCTGTGTACTTCAAGGTGACACATACAGAGACACGTAAAGCCCAGTTGTATCATACTGGTACCGTTGTGTTTGACCTGTGTCATTGGAATTGTCCACTTGTGCAATATTGCCTCATATGTGAGGTAATTTCCCACACACATACACACAAAAAGAACTTGAAATGAAACTGCAATCTGGGATTTTCAAGGTGCGATTTTTATCGTTTATACCTTTTGAAAATGGAGTTTTCATATTCTTCTAAATGTGAGAAAGTAAGGTGTTTCACATCAGTCGACATATTAAATATGTTCACACCGGTCTCTAACTATTGGCCCAATATACAGCACACAAACGGAATCGATGTGCGAGGGTATAGATCCTATCTCATTTAAAATTTTAAGTTTAGTTCTACTATTGAATAAAATAGTCTTTGAAAAAAAAATGTGATTTCATATCGACTAGTCATGTTAAGATTAGGTTCTTACATGACAAAAAGGAGAAAAAAATGACAAGAATGCCAATAATTAACTTGCTTTGTTGATCCAAGTTTCACACAAACCTTGTGGACCATGCGTCAAAGTGCGTCCGCCCAGTGATTTTCAACACATAGACTAAACAAAGCGACAACGACGCCTAGTTACAAACCACACCACCAGATATAGTTGCTAGTTCTAAATGGGCGCAATATAAAAGACTCTAATAAATAAATAAAATATCCCATGACAACGAGGAGTTTACTGACCACGCCATCAAATATCCCATGACGACGCCCAACGTACAGAGCGCACCACCCAAATGTCCCATGACGACGCCCAGTTCACCGAATCCGCCGATGTCGGTATATTTGAACAAAAAATCAAAACGTACATGTTGTATATTTTATTTTTTCTCGCGTTCATTTGAATGGCCTCGCGGCAATTTTCTTAGGCGCGCAACATTTACATTTCATATGTTATTTGACTATTTATTCCGCGCTCTTTAATTTCGCCATAATTTTATCCCGCACCATAATTAAACGTCTTGTGTTTTAAAGAACGTTTGTCTGACCATGCGTTTTATCACGTAATTTAATTTCTTAATTCTGGAACGCGAAAAGTTAATTATAGGGCGCGATAAATTGAATTCATTCTATCATTTATTTTTTTTTTAATAATAAAAACCACGTGCAGAAATTAATAGTGACTTGGATAACAAAGGAAGTGGTTCGCGAAAGAATTAAATATTTTCTCATCTATTAATTGCACATAAATACCATTTCGATCAAAAATAAATGTTGGAGCGCGAACTCCATGAAATTTTTGTACAAATATACCGCCATATAATGCTGTCTCGCTAAACATTTCTTTCGAAAACAAACATTCCTTTGTTAAGGATCGTCCATGAAGTACATAAGCAAAAACACTTGTGACGTCACCAGTGACTATGACATCAACGTGAGTAAAGCCCAAATTCATCGGAACTGTCACTCTGCATGAGCAACGATCAACACACTAACAGTTTACGGATCCCACCGCCCACACACATCTCTAGTCCATGAGCACATTGACAGTTTATGGACCATTATCCAAATACAAACACAAAATTTAAGGTGCAATAAGAATATTTTGGTTACTGTAAACACCGAAAAAAGTTCAAAAATTGCAAATGTTTATTATTTTGGTGTAAAGACTATTTATTGTCTGTTATAACGGTGACCAGGCGGACCCTAAAACAAAACATTCCGTTAAACAATTTTTTTTTGGTTTGGAAAACGTTTTTATGAAACCTAGAAAACCTTCAAAAACTTTTTATTTTCGTTATATATGAAATGCTAGAAAACGTTTTTTTTTTAAATATTTCATGGTCTGTGAAGTTGAAACAATCTGAGTAAATGTGAACATGTTTTTTCCGAGGGGTGCCATTATAGATTCATTCATCCTTTAACAACTTTCGCAGGACAACCTTTTCACCTTTATAAAGTGCGATAAATACGTTTTATATTTCCACATGAAACTTTTGATAACTTTTCCACAATTTCCATAGAATTTCTACTTTTGTTTTCGAAAAGTTCTCAATGACAGCTAGAGAACATTTGAAGGGGTCCATGCATAAACTTGATAACTCCACTTATCAGGAAAACGCACTATTACCACCACGATATTTCTTGGCTTCTGTTCTATCACATATATAAATCTTACACCTCAAAACCGATTAGAAGTGGACATTTTTAGAAAAAGGCGATGGGAAAAACCTATGTTTGTTACTAAAACTTCAAACTTTAAAAGCGTTTTTCTCCACTGCTGATAACTGCAGTTATCAGGTTTATGCATGGACCCCTTCATTTGTGGAATGCTTACTTCCGAGAGTTAGCCTATAATTAAGCGCCTAGAATTTTGAAACGTTCAAAACTCGTGGTCTGTCTTGGGATCTCGTGAAAACAATTCTTGAAACCTGTCTGTCATAGCGGGAAGGGGCGTGCGTGCTTCCCCCCCCCCCCCCCAAAGCCCCGCGCCCACCCCCAACCCCCGAAAAAACAACAACAACAAAACCAAAAGGGTATTTAGAAACCCATTACTTCCCGTTTCCCACAAAAAGGAGGAGGGGGGGGGGGGGTTCTGAAACCTCAGTCTTCTTAATTTTGCATAAAAACAAAACTAGCGTTCTCCCGTGCCTTACGGTAGATACAAATGTCATACTTACGCAGATCAATCCAGTTTCATCATCAACGAAGATAACTTAATTTTATATTAATTTTTTAGTTGATTAATGTGCTTGATATTTGGTTGTATTTATCCTTGCATAAGATAGATATCAAGCTACAATACTTCGTGTAGTGGTACTGTGTATGAGTATATATGTGTGTACACGTGTGTGAGTCAAGGTTTTCTTAGCCGTTGAGCAATCGACTGCGTTTTTTCCATACCATTGTTTGTTTGTTGTGTGTAATTTCCATGACAGGTGCACTATTTAATTAATGTGAGTAATTTGCCACACTTTCAGTCGCCGAACGCTGTGGAATTATCCATCAGTTCACTGCTAAAATATTCCGTTGATTAAATTGTGAAAGACATTTTAAAAAATTCCACTTTTTCGTTTCATTGCCGCTATTTTTTTTTTTTTTCGAACAGGGGAAATTTCACTGATATAAGAACCATTTTGATGAGAAGCGTCAATTTTACATGTGACTCACAAAAGAACAAGCACGACACCCCCAAACCTTCCAAGATTCGCCAGTGGGCGCGCGGTGGGGGGGGGGAGGGGAAGGGGGCCTCGTGTTATAACAGTGTCTAATTCCAGAAATTTCACACCCCACCCTCTTCCCAGAAATGCAGGAGAGGCTGCTGTCAGCGAGGAGCTTCAATACCACCTGGTGGCACTGAGGTGCTTGGTGGCACCGAGGTCCTTTGGTGGCACTGAGGTTCCTGGCTATAAATATATTATTTATTCCATTTATGCATCCAAAATAATTATTCAGTCATATTGCTTGGGCTTTCCACAACTCCCTCCCACCGTTTCTAAAAAAAAATTTTTCTGTAGTTATTTTCAGAAAATAACAACATAAATGTGCATTGAAACATAAATGACCCTTGAAAACGTTTTCCACACTTGGCTTTATCTTTCATTCTTTAAAAACCCACTCGAATATTGACAATAAATTAGGACACATTGGTTCAAGGGTCAGGAACCACTTTTGGACCACTCAGTTCTTCGAAATTGAAAGTGGTGGCGCTGAGGTCCCTAGGTGGCACTGACGCTCCTCGCTATTAAATCCTTCACAAATGCTTCAAAAATTTTCAGGGTCCTCAGTGCCACCACCTATGACTTCGGTATCCCTACAAAACTACCGACGCATAAACGACGTCGTTAATCTCTAAATTGCATCGGCAGCGTTGGCAGCGGATTTGAAACATCGTTTATACGTCGGATATACGGCGGAATACATACGCATTTTTAGAAACATCGTATATGCATCGAAAATGCGTCGGAAAAAAAGATGCCGATATTGCCAACGTGTATTATACGTATTTTTAAACGTCTTTAAAACGCATATTTTCCTATGTATAAACGACGTCGGAAATACATCGGAAAAAAGATGCCAATATTGCAATCGTATATTATACGTATTAATTTATACGTCTATAAAACGCATATTTTCCTATGTATAAACGACGTCGGAAATACATCGGAAAAAAGATGTCGATATTGCAATCGTACCTTATACGTATTATTTTATACGTCTATAAACCGCATATTTTCCTATGTATAAACGACGTCGGAAATACATCGGAAAAAAGATGTCGATATTGCAATCGTACCTTATACGTATTATTTTATACGTCTATAAAACGCATATTTTCCTATGTATAAACGACGTCGGAAATACATCGGAAAAAAGATGCCGATATTACCAACGAATATTATGCGTATTTTTATACATATATAAAACTCAAATTTTCCGATGCTTATTCGACGTCGGAAATTTATCGATTGACGTTTTGTAGGGGACATTATGAAGAATCAATAGTGGAGCATTATGAATATACTTGAAAGTTATCATTTGCCTCAATAAACTATCCCTCAGCAAACATAAAGGAGGAAAAGACAATACAAATAACTAAATTTAAAAGCGCCAGCGTTAACAAAAAAACTACAATGTAAGAAGTAAACTTTTTGGGACGAAATAGAAACGTTAGACCACTTAATTACACTGCCGAGCCGCCGTGGAGTAGAGGTATGTTCCGCGCCTAGGATACACGAATTCCCCGGTTCAAACCCGACTAAGTACTAGTGTTCAGTTGCAATATATAAATAAATATGCTATGTTGAATATTGATATGCTATGGTGTATGTATGAATATGTGAATTATGAATGGTTGGTAAGGGTTCAATTGGTCAGTTAAGGTTAGATACAATATTTTTTCCAAATGCGCACACGCATTTTTATGCGTCTAAAAACGCATATTTTCCGATTGTCACTTGGTTGGAAATGCGTTGGAAAACCTCGGAAATATGCATTTTATACATATAAAAATCATCGGAAGTTCGTCGGAAATGCATCGGAATATAAACGTATAACCGACGTATAGCCGACGGTTGGTAAAACGTCGGATATGCGTCGAATATATGCATAAAAAACTTCATCGGAAAATATGCGCATAAACGACTAATAAACGATGAGCAAAACGGAAAAAAATATACGTATATCCGACGTATGTTGCCGATATTGCCGACGCATTTTATATGCATCTCCGACGTCGAAGAATTTGTAGGGGTATATTTCATGATCCAAAAGTGGTCTTGGACCATTTTTACAAAGCAGAGATATTTTTTTCTCCTGCTTAAGATATAACGATGACGAAATTAAGCATTTGGGAAGGATTTAATAGCGAGGAGCGTCAGTACCACCTAGGGACCTCAGCGCCACCACTTTCAATTTCGAAGAACTGAGTGGTCCAAAAGTGGTTCCTGACCCTTGAACCAATGTGTCCTAATTTATTGTCAATATTCGAGTGGGTTTTTAAATAATTAAAGATAAAGCCAAGTGTGGAAAACGTTTTCAAGGGTCATTTATGTTTCAATGCACATTTATGTTGTTATTATCTGAAAACGACAACAGAAAAACATATATTTTTAGAAACCGTGGGAGGGGGTTGTGAAAAGCCCCAACAGTATCACTGAATAATTATTTTGGATGCATAAATTGAATAAATAATATATTTTTAGCCAGGTACCTCAGTGCCACCAGGGACCTCAGTGCCACCAGGTGGTATTGACGCTCCTCGCTGACAGCAGCCCTGACTAAATACTGCCAATATCTTAGTATATGTACACATCGGATAAGAAAAAAAGGATAATTAATTAATCTATTTAATTTAATCATCAGAATTTTCACTCACCCGACGTATTAATAAAATTGTCTTGATCCTATTTGTAATTGCCCATTTATAAAATATATGTGACAGGCAATGTCTACACGTAATCACTTAAATAAACGGTGCTTAAATGAAGATTTTCAGATATAAAATCGTAGGAGTGTGTGCACTGTTTTTACTCCGTAGATTCACCTGGGGAAATAGTACTTAATACCAGAGTCTGATTACATTTAAAATATCCATCCGCTCTGTGTTTATACATAACATATAGATTTCCTCAGAGAACAGTTATTTTATAACAACGGTTCTAAGACCACGACATCAGTGAGTCAAGTCAGTCACACGATATGGCCAGTCACGACATATGGTGTGTTACCCTCCCTGCGTTTTATAACAACAATAAAGCGAACGCATTCGCATTATGAATCATATGCATCTTGGGGCAACCTTGTTTGGGTATGTTCTTTTTGGGTGATCGCACAATCAAAACAAACAAAGTTCAGTCATGCGCAGTCGATGTATGTCAGGTCAAATAGAGGTTATATTTTGAGGAACAATCAGTCGGAAAGAACGTGGTAAGATAGTGATCACAATCAGAAAATGGCGACGAATGATCTGACGGTGAATGTCTTAGATGCATTGTGAGAAACTGGAAAATATGAAGATAAGTAAGTACAAAAAGCGCGCTCTTGTGATCAATATGCAGATTGTGGGGTAAGTGAAAGATTTTGTTAATTTTTTCTTCGCTGTAGGGTTCCGCCATGTTTGTTTACATGTTGTGTGTCAAGGCCATTCAACTGATCACACTCAAACCCACGATCAGGCACAATCAAAACATTGAAACCGGATGCACATGGTAAGCACATGTTTTGGCCTGATCGTGACAACAATCAAACAAAGAAAACACCATATCGTGATTGCGATCGATCGCCATCACCAAAAAGAACACGCCCAAATTTGACTCATGCTATCCCAGCCGGCCACAACATTCTATATCCACTCACAAAAACCAATTTTGAGAAAGAAAAAAACTATATCACTTGGGTTATCATGCTCCCCCCCCACCACACACTCCTCCCCTCCTCTTTTGTGAATGGAGCATAGGAATTGTAGTTCTTACACACAGCCTCATATCTGAGAGCCGTCCGGCCTGTAACGCTGTTTGACACACAGAAAAGAGGATCATATACTGAAAGAAAGTGTACAGCTTAAACCTCTCAAGGGGACACCGTGTTATACGTTACAAATTTGCCCGGGATCCATTCTAGAAGAGCGGGGGGTTGGGGGGTTAATTGGCGCGGACACCCTTGCAACGCCCCCCCCCCAACCCCAATAATATCATCTCCTTTCACGCAGTCAAGCATTTATGAGTACAAGCACTGCTACAACTCACTTTGCCTCAATCATAGAGCAAAAATAAGATACATAGTACATTGAGAAATCCTCCCTCCCCTAGCAGGAGAAAACAGCAAGCTTGGAGAAAGGGTGGGTATTTATAGCCAGAGATGATCCGCGCCGATTGTCAATTTCGTTAAAAAAGGAGTAATTTTAGTAACTGCAAACGTCTGGTGATATCAAGTACCACCTTTCAAGCTCCCGACCTTCCGGGCATCTCCACGCCCCCCTCCAACTGCTATCAAGCACCACCTTTACTCCCACCCTTCTGGGCCCCCACCCTTTAATACCGTATGTGTTTCTTCCCTCTCTGCCCCCTCCATGGCTCTTATACTATTCTCAAATCCAGCTGTCGATAATTAAAAAAGCAATATAATTTACTTACCTTAATTAATAAAGTTATTCCTGATCTGTACTTTGATTACTATCCACAGTTTTTAGTCAGCTTTTCGTACTTTCGCCGAGATCAGCATGTTGTGTGTTAGATAATCATTAAAAATGGTGTTTGTAAAGCAGACGTGGCACCTGTGATTTTTTTCTTTCTGACTCACTGTGTGCGTGTGTGTGTGTGCGTGCGTGCGTGTGCAACACACAAGAAGATTATTTATTTAATGTTTCACTTCCGTCAAGCCGTATTACATAGAAACTGGTCGACTCCGGCTTTTGATGATAATTTGGAATGTTTGTTTCTCCAATGCAAGTTTAGTACGCAGTGCTGAGGATGGTAAACACATCTGTCGGCACAGAACTCCGATATCACGAAGTAAGTCAGTCGGAAAGTGATATTATTCACCAGCTAGACCACTGCTGTCAACGTACAACGCGATAAAAATCGTAGAAACGTTGCCTTGAATAGACAACGTTTCACGACGTTGCGTTGAACACCACTGCCTGTAACGGCAACGTTTCGTGACGTTTGTGGCGGAGTTATCACTCTTAACATCATACGTTGCTTGTCACTGCAAACGTTATAGAACGATAACAGCTGAATTTTGACAAATACTTATCTATGTCTGACGAAGAAGGTGAAGACGGAGAAGAGGGGGAGGGCGTCCCCTGGAGGTGAGCATTTGGTATTACATGTGTTATCATGAGTGTCAAAAAAAAGGGGGGGGGGGGGGATTTTGATGCCAGGCACGGTCCATGAGGAGTGCTAATTTCCTTAAAACGGGGTGGAGGCAATTTTCATTGAGTATTGTGCGTCCCCCCCCCCCCCCCCCCCACCCAACAACTGTACTGGTCGGGCATGTGACACAGCCTTGGTGGAGGTTTTAATTTATATAAACTAATGCATTTTTATGTTCATTTTCATGGTCATTTTCATTTGTGCATGTGCTTCAATAATGTGACTCCGTGGTCACGTTTAGATTGGGATGGGGGGGGGGGGGTGGGACCTTACTGGTCAAGGTCTAATCGCGAAAAAGGTCAATCGGTTTCCTGGTATCTACTGCAAGGCCGTTGAAGCTAGAAAAGCCAAACTTGGCACATATACAAAGGACGATGTGATCTGAAGCACCCGTTAAAAAATTTTGACCTTGACTTTGATGGTCAAGGTCAAATTGCGAAAAAACGTTATTTAAGAAAAACAATGATCTATCTCGAAAACGGTAAGAGATAGAGCACTTTTGACCTAATTTTCGACCTCCACCCCCTTGACAACAATACGTAAGGTATAGCTTCCGGTGTCCTTGACCTCCAGGTCACTTTCGAGCCACTAACCGGAAGTTGGCCTTTATCTCGAAAACGGTAAGAGATAGAGCAATTTTGACCTCATTTTCGACCTCCACCCCATATGCGACGATGCGTAAGGTATAACTTAAGGTGTTCTTGAACTTCCAGGTCACCTTCGAACCCCAAACCGAAAGTTGGTCTTTATCTCAAAAACGGCAAGAGATAGAGCAAATTGACTTCATTTTCGACCTCCACCCCTATACGACGATACGTAAAGTATAACTTCCGGTGTCCTTGAACTCCAGGTCACTTTCGAGTCCCAAACTGGAAGTTGGCCTTTATCTCGAAAACGGCAAGAGATAGAGCAATCGGTTTCCAGACATCTGCTCCAAGACCCCTGAAGCTAGACCAACCAAACTAAGCACATGTATGGGGGTCATCTGAAGTGGCTCACCTGATAAAAATTTTTGATCTTGACCTTATTCGTATAGTTGGTAGTGTTTAGGGGTATGTTCTACATTCAAACATGTGAAAATTGTCAACAAGCAGCAATATCATTTACCTTCCGTTTTGAGTTATCATTTCAAGTGGGGTCTAATTCGCTGTGCGAATTTCGGTCTAGTTTTATTCTATATTATGCTAATACTCAGCTAACATTTATCTCTACAAATGGCAAGTGTAAACAAATATTCGACACGGTGTACAGAAGAACCCAATGATAGTGATATCCATGACAGCCTTCTGGATTGATGGCTTAATTTACACTTGGGACAACGTCCCAAGGAGATTTTAAATTACCTCGAATTCCATACATTTCTATTTTCTTCCCTTTTTTCAAATTTTTTAGCTATTTTTCGATTTTTTTGTTCCTGGTCGGTTTTAAAGCGGAAATTTTTGTTATTAGTATACAGAACGCTTAACTTAATACCAATTGACGGATAAAAGTTACTTAAATCTCTCCAATGCTCTGTAAAACGCCCCCCCCCCCCCCGACACAAGTGTTATAACCCGCACATCACACAGTATAAGGTGCCTATTGCGGGCACGCGATTATGTATAATGCAGATCAATACGGTTGTATGTGGCTTGTGGCCTCTCCCATAATGAAAAGCTACTCTGTGGCCAGGTCACCATGCAGTACTTTTGTTTTGTAAGCAGGTGGCTGTGATGAACTGGGCTTGTTTTTCAATGCTGCAGTGAGTGAAAAGTTGAGCACGGAGAGCAAATGTTGTATTTTTATTAAACTTTTTTTTTTACAAATAACTGCGTTATAATTTGTGAATATATTGAATGCTACGGAACTTTGGTAGTGATAACTGTGTAGTGTTCATTTATTGACCACTCTTACTATTTTGTGACGATATATTATTTCGAAAACCTCAATAGGTGCATAGTTCCCACTTGCAAACTTCGTTTGCAAAAGGGTATAGGTTTGTAGTTTTTCTCGAAATTTCTGCCCTTTTTTCCGTCACGGAGGTTTCCAGAAAACTCCTTCTACGCTATTTGACGTAGGACGATGAAATTTGGTACAGTGACAGAGGGTGATGAGATGTCGTCATATCCGCAAAAATTTTTGACCTTGCCTTGAAGGTCAAGGTCAAATTGAGGTCAAAGTATTTTTTACCTCAAAGTGGTTTTCAAAAAAACCCCTCCTACAGAGTTTGTCATAGAAAGACTGCATGTGGCAGAGACATAGAGGGTAATGAGTTTTTTTACCTGGAACCTCAGAGGTCAAGGTCAAAGCGAAATCAAAATATTTTTTGAAACGCCTATTAATCACGAAAATTAACCATAAAGGTGCTCAAATCCCAGCTTGAATACATAAAACGTACTCTGTAGGAGGAAAACTTTGATCACTAGTCTTGAGCTTGAGGGTCAAGGTCAAAGGTCACATGACTTCACGCGCCATTAACAACAGGCCGACTTATCTCGAAAACGGTTAGAGATAGAGCTATTTTGAGCTCATTTTCGACCCTTTGGGCCAAAACAACGTTACATAAGAGGTACCTCGGTGATCTTGACCTTCTGGGTCACAGTAAAGGTCAAAAATCAGAAGTTGACTATTATATCGAAAACGGTTAGAGATAGAGCATTCTAAGATTAAATAAACTGAATAATGCGGTTCTTGATAATAAAACAAACATGAATATGAGTAATTCCAGACGGCTTCTTGGATGAAATGTGCTACCATGTCTGTCCAAAACCGATCCAAAACGAGGAGTGCTGTCTGAAATTTTTACCATTGCAAACGCTAACGAAATAAATTAAACGGCGAAATGTTAATATGCCAGCCATAACAGCGTTAAGTAGTGATTGTGCAGCTCCTAAAAAAGTACCAGTGGCGCAATAAAAATTCCAGACACTCCCCGAGAAATCAATTTGCAAGAAAAAGTGTTTACTTCAAAGTTGTGAAGAAGGCTTCCCAAGGGAAACAACGACCAATCCAAAGTCTTCTTATCCATGTCATAGCTAGCCAAAGATAAAGTGTCAGCTTTGCCATTATATAATCAGAGCAAAATGCGTGGGAAAATCTTCAAATTCTCCTTATAATCAACACTTTTGCGGATTGCGTAACTCAAATGTTATTCCAGAATTTAGCGCAAAATACTGGATCTTCTAAATTAAAGGATGTTGCAGTGCCTGGAAATGACCAGCTACTCGCTTTAATTTTTGATGAAATGTCGATTGAATCTGGTCATTCGTACGATTCTATATATATGTTACAGGGAATCTGTGAAATTAGGGATTTCATGAAATCCCTAGTGGATTCGTGTAATAACTTGCTCAATCAATTTTGATGTTTTTATTGAGAATTTTCATGTGTGAAATGTAGTATTTTACCGAAATTAATAGTAGATTTTGAATTAATATACTCAAAGCACTCGATTGCCAAACTATCAATCATGAGATACTTCAGTACCTGAATTTAGCGGTATTTTTTATCCTACGTAACTTATGTCACATTTCACGCCAAATTCTGTTATTTTGGATGGTATTGTTATAAATTCCAATTCCTTTCGGTGTGAAACGGGATACACAGTTTTGAAGAACCGCTAAACAGCCTTCCCGAATGAATAATTTTTCAAAATAGTGTTACAATCAATATAAGCTTATTCATTACACGAATTTCCTAGGGATTTCATGAAATCCCTAATTACACAGATTCCCTGTAACATATATATGGTTTGAAGATTTTTCGTGAACTTGGGAAGTAAAAATTTGTTATAAACCATTCGTTAACTTTTGTAACTCAAAGCGCAATTTAAGCAGTCACTTGGTTACGCTCTCAGATCAGGTCCTATTTCTGCTTCTAAGTTGCAGATTCTAGTTCGTAATTTGACAGAAACTAATTCACTCCGTTGGGTTATCATTTATGATCAAAGTTCGAGTAATCGGCCATTTGTTCAAAGCTGGGAAAACGTAACAGAGAAATCTTTGTTTTTTTTTTATAATTTGGAAAAATAAATATTTGTGATATATGGCCTCCGTATCCACTGAATGGTTCCAGGCACAGCAAAAACTCCTGTGCAAATTTATTGTACATTTTTATGGATATAATAAAGATCAACAAAAATGTCACCAAAGTGGCCTAAAATCATATAAATTTGCGTGAGGATAAATGTAGCTGCCCCGGTATGAAGTCATTCTGTTACTGTTGCGATATCTGCTTTATTCTCCAGTAGGACCTGCCAAATAGGCTTCCGTAACTGCAATTCTTGACCTATTTGATCAGTTATTTAGCGCATTTAACACTAGTTCTGTTAAACCGTTTCAGCAGTACCGGCAACGAAAGCAATCAAAACCCCTTCTAGAAAATTGCTTTGATTATGTCATTGTCTTGAAATTACAAAGTATTAAGAATATCCCTTGTGCATAGAGATGAATCTTGTTCTTTAAAAGCTTATCTTTCCTTTGCGTAGATTTAAACGAAAATCATGCTTTTCGCTATTTACTGATAAATCGCATAAACCAAGACTGCGTCCAAAACAGGTTTAGTATTGCTCAATGAGAATGTTGTTATCTTGATAATACAAATCCTGAGCAGTTGAGGGCAGCTTTTCGCGGTTGAGCAACGTTTGCTCTAAAGTAAAGATGCAAACTAAAGGTGAAGAAATCAAACCAAAGTAACGGTGCCAATTTGAAAAAGTGTTGTCAGAAATAGCGCCATTGTAAAAAAAAAAACCGGTGAAGAAAATCAATCTCAAGTGCTAGATCAAAGTGACGCGACAGCCCTGTTTTCAAAAGACGGTGTGGATAAATCCGGAGTGATGAGGATACCTGACGAGGTACTCATAAAAACTTTGCTACATATATGGGGATATGCGTTCAGAAAAGTAAATATAATTTGCGACCGTTGCAAAATTAGATCCATTTAAAATTCAATTTCGCCGAATAATGAATGGTGCATATTTTTGAAGAGAAAAAATATAGTATATCTTACTGAAAGTACAGAAGACCTCTTTTATCAAATAAAAAAAATCATGCAGCGTTAATCTCCCAATTTGCTTGTTATATTAGCAAATAAATACTGTCATTAAACTATTTTTTCTGCGTTACTACAAAGAAGCCACCTCGTGTACATACTCCCATTTAATAATCTACTTCGTTAAAGCCTGTGATATGTGTTACTAGGTAATAGATAACAAATGAACCTTCTTCGAAAATATCTAGGTTCTTTCGAAATACATACTGCACTAACATAATGTTTCATATACAGGCATCGCTACATGCTAGTTGAAGGACAGCATAAATTGACATATTTCAAGCAGGCAAAATTACTTCCTGGTTTGACATGTTATCTAGGCTACACTATGTGGAAACTGTCTGTTTTGAGTTTATATTATTTATTTCGAAATTTAGATCTGTACGCAAATCGACACAGACTTATGTCTAGTGAGACCGAGTGACTGCAATATAGACGACAATAAATATATGTTTCTTATAACTTAATAATGCAGATCATTTTAAAAGTGTCTGCTTAACAATTAATAATTTACTATTTAGCATTAAATAAACAATTTAGTCAGCCCGTTCTTAGTTACTGCTATATAAAAACAAATAAACTTCTCTTACCGAAATTTGTTATCCCTTACTATTTCTTTTTAATTGTTATTTAATTTTCCTATTATTAAGTTCCTCTCTCCATCATCTTTGTTCTGGCTATTTGTTTGAGCACAGAGTATCATTTCAACTGACTTCTTAGTATTTATAGCGTTTTTAACAGGTTAGTTCTGGAAATCCATCACATCACAAGCATTTCCTTATTTGAATCACCATAACCATGATACAGAAATTTAGAAATAGTCACTTCACATATCCTGAATTTTCGGAAGCAAATTGAATTTGTAAATTAGCCGCACACAAAATGAAACATTGAGATCGCCATCATTAAGATGTATGGGCTTGTTTATTTGTTTTTTTTTTTTTTTTTGGTTTTTTTTGTTCTTTTACAATGGATTACAAAAGTTTACTAGCTACTGATTAATTCATTAGTATTTCTTGAATTTCGCCAAAGTGGGGTGCAGCTGGTGGATTTATTTTCTATTCGACCCCTTACAGCAATAGGCTGTCAGGTGTTTTATTTACGTTAATTGTGTCATTCTCGTCAAAATTCATTTTTTCCACCTGCCACCTACATAGCATTGATACGTCCAGAAACACAGCCATCTCGAGATGGACTGATTTTGTTGATTAGAACTCCATATCTTTTCACAGTGACCATACCTTGAGTTGCTTCTGTTCTGCCGCAATAAGTTATACCTGTTTGCGCATCGGACAGTTAAAAAGTCTTAGATTTGAAAGAAACTTGACAATCCACGTGGTTGTATCCACGCCGAGTTCGTGAATCTACTGAGTACTACATCAAGACATTTCGTGTCACACTTCAATGCAGATTTAACACATCCATATCAACATTCTTACGAAAGTGTTATCTCTTTGGGCCCTGTATACTATCGCATGCTTGCAGTTCATCTGGAGACAAACATCGAGAAGCATAATCGACGGAGTTCAAATCTGATCTGATGTATCTCCACTGTCAGCATGTGTCTTCACCCAGCATAAAAGAACTGAGTATGCAAAACTGGCACTCATCTTTGTCTTTTAAATCATTTTCTATCAAGCAGCTATAACAATCCAATCCTTACGACCTTATAGGACGAACGAGAAAGCTTTGCCTTTTGGGTCGAGGACTAATCTCGTGACTGAGAGCACACCCCTTACTTTTGTTTTATCTTATAATTCTATGGACAACTGTAAGCATTCCTATTCTGTGCACCACAATACACCTGCAGCTTTTTTAACTGGGAGAGTTTCTGATTTTATTTCTTTGTCTTTAAAAGTCCTTAACAGTCCCTATCTAATGCTGGCATAGCTTCTAACTCTGTCGAAAAATTAACCAAAGGTACAAAACTATGACAAACTAAAAACAAGTGACTTCAAATAATCATTAGCGCAGAAACGACATATTTCATCTTCAAATGTATCGCTCTTCTTCAAAGCAGCAGAGAGAACAAGAGCTAGCACAGCTGGAGGAAAGTGCTCAAATAAATGGGCACGCATTATATAAACTCGCTTTACTCTCTGCCACATCCTGCCACCTGAAAAACTTTAAACAATCCTTTTTACGACCTCTGTATTTCCCATCAATGCACATTTCTGTCTTAAACGCAGCAGTACCCTCCAATGGGACTGTTTATTAGATTTTGTACCTGAAGTAGTTTCTTTCTCAAGAAAAACTAACTGCTTGTGAAGAAGCCTCTATATTGGGTGTGTCAAAAAGTATCATGTTTTCAGAAAATTTCCTGAAGTGTTTCAGCGTAAAAGATTGATATTTATTATTTATTATCGGCTTACTTCTTCTGACAAATAAACAATAATGTCAACCTCTGAGAAATGCAGAATAAAATAAACGCTTGTGATGAGATTCCTTTAGTCACCTCAACTATAGGAGTTTAAGATCTTCAAAATCGGAGCAGACACTTGTAAACTTTTGTATAGAGTAGCTGCAAGGGAGTTGAAACACAGAAATAACTCAAATTTAATTCTATTGTATGGTATTGTAAACAAAATTATTGTTGCAATCTAATGTAAAGTTTTAAGCTCAATAATTAAGAGAATGCAGATGACAAGCAGTTTTCGTCGGAAAGTTATTGGCCATAAAAACAAAGTGATATCTGACAAAAGATATATTATCAAAGGTTTCAACTATTACTTGCCAATACAGCAAATGCCAATAAAGTGTGAATACTGTACGGAAACTCGAGTTCATCGTATTTAGCAGGCGGCAAAACCTCTGTAGACTGTGTTGGCATTGGAATGTATGGTGTAAAAGCTGTTTCAATTGCATTGTACAATTTTTAGTACATATGTGTTACATTAACAATTTAAAGAAAATATCATTTGAAACGGGTTCTTTTTCAGACCACAAGAAAACAGTGATAGTATCCCCTTTGTTTCAGCTAATACACCACCAAGCTATAACATAGAATGGAAGAATACAACTTGTTTTAAGAAATATCTCAAATCTTATTTGTTACTTCAGTATTAAGAAGGAACTGAAACATTATTTTATAAGTAAAGTTTTGCAGCATGCGACAAGTAATTGTTAATGATGAAATTTGTTTCTAGATTCTTAACAGTTGTCTATTGTAACTCAAAATTTTAAATACACTTGTCAGAGATACTGTACTTATGTAAAAGGTCAAGCTACTCTATAAGCCTTTTCTGCTCAAAGATTTGTACCTCTCATCTATAATTGTAGCACGAGCTACAACATTTCTGTATGCAGAAACAAATCTGTTAATTTCATTTGATTTGTTTTCCAACTACGTTTTGGTAGTCAAGTTGATTTCCCTTAATATTCTGTTATTATACTTATACCCTTTAAGTCAAGCGTATATCGGTGAGCTAAGCTCTGCATTTTTGTGATTTGCTGTAATAACCGTCTGCAAATAAAGGTCGATTCAGTGCTTTGGAGCAACATCTTGGTCTGCGTTTGAGTCATCGTTTCTTCACGGCTTGATGCGACAAAGTGAAACCAGCCCCGAGTCTTAGCGCAGCAATTCAGTCTTTAAGATCAAACAGCTGAAGCAAAGTTGCAGTAAGCTCAACGAATTGTGATTCGATATACATATAGTGTATTGGGGATCATATACACTCAGTGTTATAGGAAGCATATGCATAGAGTGTAATGGGGTTATATACATTTACTGTATGGGATACATTTATGTGGCTGATGTGGACATTGAGACGTCGAGAGGATAGGTTTTCCCTTAAGACGTTAATACCATAGACTTTACTTTTGTTCTGCTCCAAAAAAGATCGTTGACTTGGAGGGCCAAGGACGGTGTAACATTTAATGCTTCCAGAACCAGCCAAAGCTTGAAAAAACCTTCAAAAACCAGTTGGACTATGGAACTGTATAAAATGCGTTGTGCTAAACCACTCGTGTTATCAATTAAAAATGCCAAAAATAAACATAAAAATACTAGCCTTTCTTCTCAACAACTTGCCTCTTTCCTGAAGACTATAAAGTCATTTTTCCAGTTTCTGTGCACTTCATTTTAAGGGTTAAAAATATTTTTGCCGCAACCCACACACACCCCTTGGTAATTTCTTTGGAAGCACTTTGTGTAAATTTTATTTAAGATAAAGCGAATTGCATAGAAATATTGAATAACGAAAACTTCCATAAATTATATTTATGCATATATCCCCATATGTAAACTATTGGCGTTAAAATCGAATTAAATGACAGGAAGAAACTGATGGGCTAGCATTACATTGATTCCAATCCCCCGCTCAGCAGCAATTAATCTGTTTTGCACAGTAGGACGTTATAGTTCCTCGGCGCACTGTTTTTTTCTAAACTCTTTCAAAGTACTCCACTCATGATTTACAGAATGAGGTGCGCTATGTTTGAGCAATGTATCTCGATTTCGCTTGGCTGTTTCGATCTATGAAAGTGCCTTTGACGTCGTGAAAAATGAAATATGATTTCACTTTTAAAGTCTCCTGCTTTTTAGTTACTAAACAGATTATAAACCTATAGGATCAATTATATTTTTGATGTACCTACCTTCGAGATCACACTCACTGACTCCTTTGACTTGAATCCCAGCGGTAAATTCCATAATTACTCAAAATAATGCATGTGACAAGGAAAAAAACCAAATATTTTCAGGTAAACTGGAAGTTTGGGATGGATGCAATAGAATTACTTTTTGCTGTTATTACAGTTACAGAAACATGCAAGAAGAAATGGTTAGAAATAACACCCTGAGTTCAATACAAGATCAGATCTTGATGCCAAGCCAAAATTGAAAATTCTACTTAATTTATCACTTTTTTATATAGCATAAATATACATTCCATTCTTAAAGACAATGTCGTGAACTTATGTTATCCAGATTCAAGACAAACTTGACAATTTATATTCATATGAAGTTTATTAAAAACTTCTAACACTTGAAAAGTTTATAGAGGGAAACACTGCAGGTTATGGTTATCTCAATTGGCCTGGACATCACAAGCTTTCTGGCTTGGTTTAGACGGCTAGATGGTGATAAGCAATGTCTCAGATTAGCTAAGTAAATGTAAATTGTAAATAAAATTTGACTAAACTTGACAACATTGCAGCTGAAATAGGAACAAAACTGTGCTGTATTTAAAGCGACTCATACACCAGCGTGTCACAGCTTTGAATCTCTTGCTGGCTTGCTACAGCTACACCCATATTACAAACATGCGAAATCGATCATTGAATGTAGCGAATTTTCTAATGGTGAATGACGTTAACATTAGACCATCGCGTTTTCGTTGTGCAGATAACATGTAGATTCAATATCTGTTGGCGATAACAATATACAATTGGTAAAAAGTTAGGAGGGTGACATGCCGTTTTAGTCACTCTCCTAATTATATCATAAACTGTTTTGTTGCATTTGTTAGAGTCACAGAAGCTTAGATACGTGGCATGATGTACTTCACTGATATTAGGCGAAATACGCCATTGGCTTTCATCATGGTCTTGAGTACTTAAGAACGAGATTGGATAGTATCCTATGTATCGTTCATGCATTGTAAGGAATGATTTGTTTTTTTAGATTTTAGTTTATTATTTCATTTCGAAAATTCACCGCGAAATTTAAAAAGTGCTTTGCAATTCTTTGCGATTCTAGTGATGTCGGATGTTCAACGATACCGCACATTTTGCAGGTAAAGTGAATGATTAAGAATATATTGAACAACAACTCAGATTTTCTAAACTTTACACATAATACCTCACTTTCGACAAAACTTACAATAACAAATTATGAGAATCGAACCATGTAACAGTTAGTTTTGCGCACTATGCAAATAGTCAGATTTTCCACATGCCTCTCGACCAACCAGAAGTTTTTTCTTACAATTACAAAAACGTCAGTTGCTAAGATGCTGAATTTCTTATTTAAATATTAAAGAAACATTTCTAAACAAGGTGTCAAAATTCATGTTTTATATGAATGGTCAATACACCAAAACTTTTAACACAATGAAACTATAGATTTTACTCGAAACACACCTTATAAAAGTTTCCGAGAACTGCAAAAATTAATAGCTTGATAGGCACGTATTACTCTACTTTCACTAAAAACTGGTGTTTCATTAAAACTCGTTTCGACTAAAATCCTAGGAGGAGAAAAAGTTGTTTCAGAAAATTGGTCTTTGATCAACATTTCCAACACTTTTTGGAGAATAATCAAAAATATTAGCCACGTAGGTATATAGGTTCCCCACCTGCAAACAAATATAATAAGTTTTAGCTTCTTAAAATTCTCTGAGATATGTTTGTGAAAACAATGATGCTTGAATTAGCAAAATTCAGTAAACAGCTAACTATTTATCTACTAATTACCTTCAACCGAATATTTTCAAGACAGACATACTATACCGCTAACTTTGGACACATAAAATGGTTTTGTGCTAATATTACTGCTTACTTTTTTATTGTTGTCAGGATACAACTGGCCACTGAGGCATAGATTTACCTTATTTGTGTCCCCTGCATCCGCCCAAATGTTTGAGAAAGTCCTTGAGATGTGTTTTTAATTGTTTTTGGCCAAGCAAAGTATAAGAGTGGCAGACACGTATGTCTGCTATCGTTAACCAAAATTTAAAGACATTTAGTCTAAGCCATAGGCTGAGATACGATTCCTAACAGCTAACAGTATATGTAAATTAATGCATACTTTTACCGATTACCTACCACTTTAGTAGCTACTTCTTTAGAAGCTCGGCTCGAAATGTGCTACGGGTACTCAAGTTTAATGAGACTTAATATAATATAAGATAAAAATCATAAGCTTTGGAAGGTGACGCTTGCCTCTGTGGATCGCCGTTCCACGTATGTCAACGCAGCAGGAACGTTTTTCCAGCGTTGGTTATTCTCACATCTCTTCAATACCGGCAAAATAACGTTTTGTTTTTACATTTTCAAAACTACAATAAACCAAACCTTGATATTATTGGTATGTTTGACTAACGTATATCTTCTATAACAATGCAATCAAGGTCAAACAAAGCAATTGTTTGTAAGTAAGAATTAACAAAAATTAATATGCTTAACTGTGATATAAGAATGATACAAAAGCAGATAGTGGAACGCGATACATCCTGGCATCCTCTAAAAAATTTTATCTTACCTTTAAGATCAAGGTCAGATTGAGAGCAAAGTATCTTATACCTGAAAAAGGAATTCCAGAAGACTCTTCCAAGGTTTGACCTAGAAAGACCAGATTTGGCAGGGGTAAAAAGAATAGTGAGACTCGTAAAATCGGCACTTTTGTACCGTGACTTTCAAGGAAAAGGCCAAGCTGAGGTCAACATATTTTTAAAAACCCTTATTTATCAAGATAAATAAAACCCTTATATAATCCTTGAATAAACACGAAAACAGTTTATATAGGGAGTAACAGTGCAATCTGAATCTTGACATTCAGGATCAAGGTCAAATGTTCATGACCTTTGTATCACAAAAAATGTTAGAGAATGGAATGGGTGACCATTATTTCTAACCTTTTGTGCGCAAAAAAAACGTTATTTAAGAGCTACATCGATGATCTTGAGCTATTCTGCCAACCGTCATTGTCAGAGACCAACGATTTTCAGATTATTTTTTATCCTTTGTCCCTAAAAAGAGTATAATTAGAGACCCCTCAAGATTAAATATCGGAAGTTGGCCGTTATCTCGAAAACGGTTTAAGATTTTCGACGCTTTGGCCTGAAAGACTCATCTTAAGAGATATCTCTGTGACTTTTGACCTTCTCGATCGGCATGTAGACATACATTTTCTCGTGTGATTTTTGCAAGTGGGTCATCCCGCGATCTAGCGGAAATCGGTCTAGTTTTATAAACATTGCTTCACTCTTATTCCTTCAAAAATTGTTCAATTAGAACAATGTGTTATCTTGTAGTTAGGATAAATTGACAGTTACCGGCACATAATAACTTTGATTGGGTTTATGGAGAGGTTGCATGATGCAAGGAAAAGCGCTGATCTTCCGCACGTCCTTTCTTTTTTCAGTGGGTTAACCAGCATTTATATAAAAGAAATGTCACACATTTCACTTCTAGCCAAAATGTATCTGGTCTTAAAGCCCCTGACCCAAATGTCGCCACACCATATGTCTCTGGCCCAAATATCATGGATTCGCTCACTGTTGAATCAGACGAGTGTATTTATTTACAATTTGTAGATCAAAAGGACACTGATAAATCTATTAGTGAAATTACAGGCAAACATGTCCACCTTCCTGGAACGGGAGGTTGCCACCATTGAGAGTTGAGTGGTACAGAAACTAACGGCATTTTAATATATACTTGCAGAAAGTCTCCCTAACTAAAGAGTGACTATAACACTGGGATGTCCACAACCGCGATTCACTGTACATGTTTAAATCATCAACTATATGATTTTTATTGATTTTAAAACAATAACTCAATGGTATTTGTTTTTACAAAAAAAAACAAAAAAATGAAGCGAGTTATAATGATTACACTGGAAGTTGGTTACGCCATTTATCAGGACTTTGTACCGAATTTTTTCCACATTGATGCTATAGATTACTGATCATTCATTTATCTTTTTAGTACAAACGAAACTTATCATTTTTCTATAAAGTATTTAAAAACTATATGACGTGTAAGTGAAAGGTGTAAAAAGAACTTTAACTAGAGAGTCGTAAAGAGTAAACTTAAGAAAAATATTAATTATTGCTTTATAACATGTCGACGAGAGTCATACCATATAGAAGAGTGAAGTTTCTTTGGCTTGTTACGACACTTGTGTTTGCATCTATAAGCTTGATAGCTAGGCAGCAGCTGTTATTTTTAAAATGGGCATTCAGATCGAAGAAAGTTAATTCAAGTACAGCAAACTTATATCCTTCAGTATCTATGAGTCAGCAAGAGAAAAACAGCAACAGGAAAGGGTTAGGAAAAAGCATCATAAATTCGCATGCATTTTATTTTACAAATAAAAATTACATCAATAGAAAGTGTGACGATATCAGACGACCATCACGTAGTCAAATCCTGTGGCGAAATAAGGCCTGGCAGTTTATGAAGGATAAGAATGAATGTACCTATATTCTCAATGCATTTTACGATAATAGATACGGACTAAATAAAGTGCGTTTGTTTGTGTCCTTAACTGTACCGTTGACCCAATCCGACGCAGTTGCTAAAAGTGACTTGTACACGTTATTGTGGTACAAAAATCAAAGTTTCCCACTTTCAGTAAAAGCTAAGAAAGAGGATGAAAGCAGTGCACGCTGGTGGGTGAGTAATGGCCAGAAAATTCACTTTGTACACTATTCTATTCAGCTATTTGAAATGCAAGCACCTCCAACACATTTATCCTTAACAAAAGAAGAGTGTCACAACACAATTCATACCACCTACGTTGAGATCATAACCCCAAAGACGTATAAGCAGTCAGGCCATAAAATTGGAGCCTGTGTCAAATCTCTCTTTGGTGAGTTTAGACGCAAAGATGCGCCCTATTTGGTGTCATGGCTAGAGAGTATGCGTTACTTTGGAGTTCATAAAGCACACATAGGCTACGATGATCTGACGATGGATGACGTAATAAGAGACATATTCCAGTATTACATAGCAATAGGATTTATAACATTTGAGAATATACCTCACAACTTATATGAAACAAATGCATCCCATGTAAATGATGCAATATCACAAAGTGTAGTATTAACCATAGCAAACAACTGCTTCTACAGCCATATCTACGACTACGAATACACAGTGCATTTAGATTACGACGAGATATTTGTACCACGGTACAAAACAACATATCCAGAACTGATATCCAAATTCATGGACGACAACCCACTGCACATGAAAGCATTTTCAATTTGTGCTCGTAGCGCTTTCTTCTATTTACATTACGAACCAGCTTCTATCAATCAGTCAGAATGTTTACCCATTTTTCAATACACGTATCGACAGCCAACAGAATTCATCAATTCGTCTGGTGGACAAGAAGCATGGCTTCGTAAATGTTTTCAAAGCAACAAGTACAGTCGTTTCATGTTTATTCATAACAGTCTTCCCTTAAGTGAAGTGACTGGGAGCAGGACTGTGCTTTACTCTGATTCTATGTTAATACACCACTATCGAAAGAGTTGTAAATTTAAAATACGTTGCTCAACGGAATATGATAGACGATACAAGGACGAAATATTCAGCCAATTATTTGGTGATGATCTAACACCAAGAATAAAAGAAGTGCTGAATCGTGTTGGATACTTCAAATAAAACTTACAGTTTGTTGTTGTTTCGGCAAATGATTTGTATTTGTGTCAACCAAAGTATAGCTGGGATAAGAGTAAAACTACAACCAGTAATTGCCACTTATTGATTATATACTTAATGGCAATGTATTTATACTAAAACAGTCTAATATATGCTACAACATTTACATATAAACTAATTATGAATTTATTTCAACTGTAGATGCTATTGGGTCGATTTTAATTTGATTATTTGGTTATTTTCAACCATCTATTTAGTAACTATGAAGATTTACAAAATAACATTGTATTATTAAAAAGTCACAAATAATTTGTTTCTAGTTTCAATAGTTTCACAGTTTACATCAATCAGTTTTGATCAGTACTTAATTTTTATATTCATTTGCCTCTTTCTTCTATACTGGTTGTCAATATGTATTTAGATATATTGTATGAAATTAAATTAATACTTTAAAAGATTTGCTCTTTAACTCTCAATGTTCTTGCAATATTTTTAGAGATTCACTAATTTACTCTTTACGTCCTATTTGTTCTTTCCAAAAAATCTATAAAAGCGGCATCAGTTTAATGTAAATGTTAGATTATCTTTTTAGAAACGCCTTTTATACATTGTTTCATATTTGGAGATGATAAGATGGCCATACTTTGTCACATAAAATCATGACAAGTGTAACAACAGTGGCGAATTCAACGGAGGGAGGAAGTTGCAAGCCTTGAAACATTTAGACTATTAAACTTCTTGTGTTTAAAAAAAAGTCGCTACTTAAACGCAGGTGATTTTCTAATTGAATCCTCCCATAGACTGAAACCAATACCCGCCATTGAAATATATGCAATTTTAGGAAAAATTATGTGAGTGATCTTTGAATCAATTACTTTGTTTCAGGAAACAAATGTTTCATAGAATAAAAAATATTTAAATAATGAGCATATGATGTGTACCTATATTTCATTGAAAACCGTCAGTGTTAAATAATGGTGCAAAAACAAGTATAAAATTTTCTGGTCAATATTTCTCAATAGTTTGAAGGCATTCTAATAATGATTGTCTAATACATACAAGGAAAATGAAAACGTAAAGGGTTTTCTGTTTTATATTTTATAATTAAATAAAAAATAATTATACTGTATCATTTTCCATTATGTAGCGAACTTAAAGTTCAAACTTTTACTTCTGTTGAAAGTCCTCATATGTGTTTTGATCGGAGAAAGGAAATAAGTATTTATTTGTAAAGATATTTTTATAACTTCAGGCTACTAAGTGCACATTAAAAATATAATTATAGCAAAATAGTTGAAAAAACGAACCTTTCATTAAGCATAGGTCGGTGATGACCTGTGCGGTGTCACATTAATGCTTATAAACTGTTCTTTTCTTTACTGATAAAGTTTCTATTGCAACTGATTACTTATTGTGAAGAATAGTTTCAGTTCTACACAATGCCCTTTTTAACATTTAAGTCATATTTTGATATTTTTTATAGTTATAACCTAGTTTCATATAAACAACCACTTCAGATAAGCAACAGAGAGCTTATTATAAAGAATGATTTCAGATGTACACAATGCTGTTTAACATTTAGGTTAAATTCATATTTTGATCTTTTTCGATAGCCTTAACTTATTTGCATATCAACTATCATTTTATATAAGCGATATACAGCTTGTTATGAAGAATGGTTCCAGTTCCACACAGTGTCTTTTACCATTTAAGTTAAATTCGTATTTTGATATTTTTCCAAATTCTTCACTTATTTATACATAAGCAGTCACTTTTTTAGGCAACAGGGAGCTTATTCGGAAGAACGATTTCAGATCTTCACAACACCTTTTACCATTTAATTTGAAGTCATGTTTTGCTATTATTCTATAACCTTAACTTTGCATACAAACATACTTATTTGTTCGTAAAATGGTTACCGATATTAGAAGATTATCAAAAACCAGGAATAATCCTAGAAGTTAAAATTACCAACAGTTTAAGAAAAATATTTTGTATCTTCTGAAAGCCTATATTTTGGCCTTCGAGTGTTAAACACATTTTAACAAATGTTAGTTTATAGGGTTTATTTAAATTATATTTTTTTTAAACATAACAGATATCTGAGGTGTATAAATAAGTTAAGTTAAATAATTTAATAAGCATACCCACAGAATAGAACAACAAGGAGAAATTAATAACTAATTGCTCCTTTATGCAGTTCTTTCTGCATTTGATTATCTTATAACTGACTGAATATAGGTGCACTTGTTTAGCGTAATAAACCAACTAGAAAGCTATGGTCATGGAGTTTTAAGTGTACATTTCTGATGACGTAAAATCTAACATGGCATCATTGCATTTTGATAGGTCTAAAATGTCTGTCCCTACGGACAGTAGCATTCAAATGAGAAATTATTGTTTGGGAAAACTTAATGAAAAAGATCAGGGCATGTAGCCTACTTGCTATTAACTACTCTTTGGGATTAGTACACGAAGTAAACCCTGAACTTGAAGATTTTATTGCTGCAGTGTTTTGCTTTTAAATATAATCAATACTACCATGCCTTGCATGTTAATTGTGGTTTTTTATTAATGGTCTTGCCAATGGCTAAATATAAAGTAGCTAAATAAGATGTGGCCGCAGCTGTAAATTAAAACTGTTAAAACAGTCAAGTTCTTCCAAGCAAAACTTTCTCTAGAGCAGTCGAAAAACTTTCAGAAGGATTTAACAAAGAATGATGCCAATAACTCTCGTTTTTCGTGAACCTAGTTACCTTTATTCTGTTTGACAAAATTAGGTATCTCTTTCAAAGCGTTGACCCGGCCTTCGTGGTCTAGCTATAATGTACTTTTGTTTAGATTCAGGTTGCGTTATGGGTAACTGACTTTCAAAACTCACCAAAAACACCTTTGTAGTTTATAATTTGTAGTGCATCTTCGTACATTACGCATTTCCTTTATCCACCATGTATCCTTTGAATATTATGTGTTTCACCGATCCCCAGCGTAAAAGCGACCTGCTTATTACAAATTTTATCCATACTCCAACGTGATAGCGGCAATAGCTCCTTCAAATTATGCATTTTATTATTCCATAAATGAATTTTTAGTCTTTCGCGGTTTAAAAAAGGAACTTTTCTATGCTGTTTACTTACTCATTCACACTAACACAACAGACGAGTTCATTCAGTATCTTTATTTGAGGAAATCTTCCATCCATATCTTCCTCAGGGGTCCTCGGGGGAGCGACTGTTTGCCCACGATTGAATCATTTCTTTATAGATGCTGTTCCTGAGGAGTTCCAGTTGAGCGGATGCTCGTTCAGAATTCCTGATGGGTCGCGGGGAGTGGATGCTCGCCCAAACACAGTGTTTTGCTGTGTCTCTTTCTTGTGGGTCACTGGCCCCGTCCACTATTCAGCCAGTGCTTTGCAGCAATTATTTCTTGGGGTACCTGGGGAAAGAATGTACTCGACAACATTAAACAGGCAGTAGCGTCGAGACAGTCACTTCATTCAAACAGCAAGAGCGGTAACAACACAGACAGTACCAGCAGCAGTAGAGAGAGAACAGGAGTTATGACAAACCATCACAATGACCAGAGCAGCATTCAAGAAGGAAGCATCGGCAAAACAAATATTCCACAAAAACTTCGGTTAATGGTATATCTGTTGTGGACCATCTTTAATACTGATGTTTGAGGGGAAATTTGAGTTGGCAATTATTCAATCCAAAGAGCGCTTTACTTGTTGACAAAGGTAGCAGTAGAACTATTTTGATAGGGCAGAGGACAGTACAAACACCGTTTTGCCCAAAGCCCTGAAACATTATATTATATCACATATTGTGTCATAACATTACACGTATGAGGATTCCATCCTGGAATAACAGACTGGAATTCCCATACATATAATGCTCCTTCCCTTGCACTCCTAGTATGTTGTAAAACGTCCACTAAATGCCAGGTTGAAAAATACTCCCTCTTTTGACCTAACGGTGACATTCTTGTAAGCTTACCTGCTAATCGCGAAATATCAACTCTAATTTAAAAACACACTCAATTTTAACAAACAAATAACTTGGTTCGACGTTTCTCCATCCAATTCTTATTGTTGCGCTTCTTCATCCACGACCAATTAGACAATCTACACACAAGGCAGTAGAACTCTATCTCTACTGTTAAGCACCAAACTGTATGAGCTTTCTTCAAAATTCCTCTTCATGCTTGCCTAGCTTCCTTTCGTTCATTTCCTTTATCCGGGTCTGTCAGTACGATAAGTAGAAAGTGCTTTGTGTTGTGGTACTGTATCAAGATGTCTGGTTTCAGGTTCGTCGAACTCACTTCCTGTTTGAATACCAGTCGGTTGTTTAGATCTACCCGCTTTTCCAAATTCTCGCTGTGTGAATGACTCGTGTTTGGCACTTGCTGAGACGCGTTCTTCCTTCTATTGGTTTCACAAACTTCTGCGGGCTCGATAACTGTGTAACACTGGCAGTTTCCCCAAGAATAATAGCATGCTTCATCGGTATTTCCCTTGGGCTAGGTAGAACTTGCAACTTGACAAAATTTGCTCGACGGACGCGCGTTTCTCACACACTATAGCTGTTGTTGTCGTCTGATAGCTTCCAGAGTCCCAGGTTTGTCGGAGATGGCAGCAACTTGGTAGTACTTCTCAGTAGAAACACTCTTTTCTCAAGATGTCACTGCACGTAAATTCCATTGGGGTAATCGTCATTCTTCTTGATTTTTTCACTCGGATTTCCTCTGCCATCATTGCTCTTTTCTGTTTTGTGTTGGCTTTGGCCCACTTTGGTTTGTTTGATTCTTCCATGTCATTGTGTTTGAACTAACTCTCGGGACCACTTCCTCCTTCCTAGGACCTCCGTACCTGTTTTTGCCACCAATACATATTTCAATGGCTGTAATGTGTACTGGTCTTTAGCTTTTGGACTCGCTTGCATACTAAGCTATCTGCATAATTTGCCATTCGCATTATTCCCTCTACATTGCTTGTAGGGATGTCGTGCATCAGTATTAGACAGGTCAAACAAGGCATTACTCCAAATTAGAAACAATATGCTTTGTCTCTTCCAGGGACGCTAGTAGATTATGTAAGGTGCATATTGTCTTGAAGTTGTTACAATACCTTCTGTCCATTCTGGGTGTCTCACAGAGTACCATTGCACTAATTCCCCAGGTTTTTGACAGGTTCTACACTGATTATTGGTATTCTCTCGTCTTGCAGGTAGTCGTAGCTTTGCATATCAATTTAATCCTTTTTGACAGCTTCAACAACTTTTGCACTCTTTGGCCGTTTAACGTGATCTTTTACTTTCAATAAGTATATCATCCTGCTTGTAGCTCCAGTGATAGTGGTCAAATCATCCATGAAGGCTTTCATAAGCTTCTATCTCGCTCTGTTTACAATAACGGACCTCTTGCTTCTTTTCTGGCTATGCTGATAGCTGATAGGAACAAGATAGCTGAAATTGAGGAAAACAGTGATATTTCAACTTTCAGATCCTACCACGCTGTTATGGTTCCGTTGGCGGTAAACCTGAACTTCCACTTTGTGTATTCTGCTACCTTTTTGACAGAACCTTGAGTTCTCTCCTTAGCTCAGTCTTACTCCTGTTTCTCCTATTTGGTTGTATTCTTTTCTTCATCAAATCTCCCTCAATCACACTCGCAGCTAATTTGTTAGATAATGCTGGTAAAAGTCGTTATCTCGGATCGGATGTCGCCTATCATCGCATTCTGTAAAGTATCCACCAGTTCTTCTTCAAGTTGTTAACATTTTTCGTCTCGTTGCCCCTTTGCCATTTGTTCTTTCTTCTAACAATTTCCGCCTGTGCCATGGTTAGTTTACGGGTTTGTTCCTAGTCTCCTCTGCCTAACAGTATTAAATGTTGCGTGTTGCTGCAGCTTTTCCTGGCATTTCGTCCTTGTCTGGCGAATCCTTAGCCCTCTTTTACTTTAGGCAGCTTACTCTACCCTTCGCTTGAGGTAAACATGGAGTAATGATATTGTAGGTAAAACCAATTGTATTTTGATAATATTTTCCAAGATCACATCTCACATCTCATGTATTTTTGCATATTTTAACTATATGCGAACTGCTTACAGGCATATGATGTGTGTCATATGTTGTATTTCAAATGTTTTAAGACAGAAAATGAGACAATAGAGCTTGTTATTAGCTATCTAATTTATTGCTGACCAAAGCTGTTCTGATGCGTGTTATGGTTATATGTCAGTTGCTACTGTCATTCGGGGCTAGGATAATCAAGGAATAATAAAATATATCTCACATTGACTGTATAAACTGCGAAACTAAGTTCTTATATGACATCAACTAAATCCATGGAATTATATGATACTTTGGTTTCTTGCTATTATGGAATTTATCATTTAATCTTTAAGATTTAGTAAGTATATTTATATATATTTTTTCCTGCCTACATGTGCAGTTGTTATTTCAGTGGTGAGCAAGTAGGAGTATCATAAAATTGAAACAAAATAATACTGCAAATAGTTTGGGATTACTTTTTTAACATTGTTTTATTAGTCATTGCACATTTCATAAGATAAGATAAGAAATCTATCTGGCTTTTAATAGCACAACCGCTTTGACAAGCGTAATTGTCATGCTAGTGGCTATAATTATGTTGTGTTTAATCAGGCTTGTGGTTTACGCACCTTTACACATCCGTGGAAGAAGGCGCTGAAGGGGGTGTTATCTCATTTTCTCCGAATGCGTCTGATGTACGCTCATTGACGGGCTTTCTGTGTCTCTTCAGTCTGAAAGAGAAACGACCTTGATTCATTTAATTTGGCTGTTTACCTGGTGTCCAAGACTTCTTCTTGTCAAGCTTAATGTTAATTTGGTCTAATTCCTCCATATTGGAGGCTTTCTTACACTGTGCTGATTCTTGTAATTCCGTGCACTTTTGTTGTTTGTATGACTGATACTTCATCTTGACGGTTTTATTATTACACTGTTGTGACTGCAGTCTCTCAGGTAGATAGGGAATAAATATTCTGACTTGTCTGCTGTAAAACAACTGCGCTGGACTCGCATCTGTTGCAATGTGTGGTGTTGCTAAGTACAACAACAAGGCTCTTGTGGGCCGTCTTGTTCAAGAAACGACTTTGCATTTGCAAGTAATCTTTCGGCCTTGCTTTGATTTTTCAAAAATACGGTACAGACGTAATATGTTTAAAGCTAAACTTTTGACAAAAGGCATTAAATTCGGCACTTTTGAAACACAATCGATGGTCTGTTTGGAGTTCACACGGAGAACCGAAGTGACCAGATACCCGTTTTTTGTTGTGAACAGACGCTCATGGTGCTCTGGAGGCTTGCCGAATTCGCAGGATTTGCATTTTATTTAATGTTGCAGTTTATTTTTGCCACCACACGCACCTTGCGGCAAGTGCGTAGTACTTTGTATACCTTGATGGGATGATTCAATGCGCTCATGTATTTCATCTCTGATTGACTTCGGTAGGACAGTTCTGTAGAAATATGTTAGAATGTTGACAGTACATTTTTGTTGAAAGTACATTTTTACTGCGTAACAGCTTTGTAATGGTTTTGCAATATCGTAGGAGTGTTCCGGTAAAAAAACGTTGATAGTACATTTCAGTGCAAACGATAGGACCAACATTGTACATGGGCAAGTAGGATTTACGGGACGGCTTCTGGTATCAGTCTATTACGCACTGAGGAGTACATTTTTATCAAATCTAAATCAACAAACACATTTGCGGAAGTAGTTTCGACAAATTTGTGTAGTCCCACCTTGTCTGGTACTCCACGATATGATGGTATCCTTCCATCAATAACACATCCAGGGAAATGGTATTGCGTGCCGATAACTTCCACTTTTGTGGTAAATTGGTCTATACAATTTATCTGGCCTGATCGACCATACAACGGTGTAAGATTGGGCTGAAGAGGTGGGTGTAGCTTGATCCTGCTGCTAATACTGATAGGCACACATATCTAGGATCCATGGCTGTGATTCGCCACATTTCACTGAACCTAGAAACAGTTGGCGGAGATCTCGCATGAAGCCTATGTACTGAATCTGCAGACTGGATGCTTGACATGAAATATTGGATAGAATCTCCTTTTATTCTCTCAAACTGCCTGGCAATCTCTATGGCGAGATCTTAATTTGATGTCGGTTTCAGCTGTAATTTCTGGGGACACTTCTATCCAATAGACCAATGATCAAGTTGTCTCTTATCATGCACGTTTTGTTTTGAAAAGCACATGTCTCAGCTAATTAAGTGAGCGTGAGAATACCCCAACGCTTTCTCTAGACTTATGCTTCATTAGATGGAATTTTGCATGTTTGTGGTTGATACACTGGCTTCAGCTTAGAACTTTCATTTTCTTGCGATCGGTTATCGCAGTTCTTTGGTCTGTCAAATACAGTAAATAGGCAAAATGTTCCTGAATTATCATGAAAAGTATAACACTATCACCATTGCATATCAAACTATTTGTCAAAATATAATCAATCAAATTTGTTGGTTTGCCTGTCATTGGGAATGAACCATGGAAATGCAAGCTAGCCACAAAACATTATGTACTTAGTGTATTTTAACAGGTCTATGCCCACGTCCTCACAAAAATAACCAGTGTTTCTCTTTTAAAAACACAAGAAATGTGTTAATATATTATATTATATATGCTAGGTGTTCTGCAGAAACAACAAATGTAACTTTTTATTTTTAACAATTATTTTAACAATTATTTCCTGTTAGACATTCAAGAACATCATGTAGCATAACGGGGAAATGCGACACTTGCTCATGTTTCTTTGCTACTAAATCTTCGCGAATACAAAAAAGAAACCCCGCTTCCTCTTTTGCCATTAAAATGATTTTAGCCCAGTTTGTTACCTTTTCTTGTAACAAAGTGCTTTAACTGTTACAAGATTCTAAATGCTTAAAACAGGGTGCTCTGATTAACATATTATATATTTTCGATCAAAATTTTGCATTGAATAATTTATGAAATATATTATGTGAAAGAAAAATTTTCGTCCATTTAGTTGGGGGTTTATAACATGTTCTGCCAAAAATCCGTTTTCGGGGGTTACCCAAAAGAAATCGGCCCAATATATTTTTGCACACTGGACCCGGTTACTAGCAAACGAACAGTCACTTCGTGGATGGTCGTGGAAGGTGTGTCTTGTTTGCAGTAAAACAATCTCAAAATGCCAGGGCTAAATCTCGGTGATCCATTCCCAAATTTTGAAGCTGAAACAACAATAGGGAAAATAAAATTTTACGATTTTTTGGGAAACAGGTAAATTGATTTTTAACGTTTCAACGGTTATATTTAAAGTAAAAATGTGAGCGGAAATTGAATAAGGAAGTACGAGTTAAGAAAGGTCGTGGAACTCACGTTTAATATACGGGTACGTCTCAGGTCGCGACATGTGGTGCCGTGCGAGAATGAGAAGCTTTTTAAAATGTTAATATTGCAGTTGAAACATTTTCTTCAAAGGTGAATCTTTTATAATGCATGTTTTTATTAGAAATCTCCCTATACGAGTAGGTTTGGGGTGTCCGTCCCCCTGTCCGTCATCGCTTTATACCCCTATGAGTTTGGGGGACGGTTGGGGCCTGCTTGTGTTTCACAAATACTTACTTGTTTAAGTTGTTATTAATGCCTAATCACACTTTAGATGTCCCGAATAAAATTCATAATTGTTCAGCATTTCGACTGCCAAGTGAACGTGGTGAAGAAAGAAGGAAGTCGTAGAAGAAATATCGCAAAAATGGCTGATGCACAGAATATATAAGCAACTTAACAATTTCCTAAAATTTCAAAAACGTTACGGGTTGTTAAAAACATGATTACCATTTCATGCGAACATATTTGGCATCTGTGGTAGGAGAAATCTCACTATCATTTCTTTCATTTTTTTCCCGGTTAGTTTACAGTCAAAACAGAATGTTTGCGTATTTTGTTTTGGAAGCCCAAAGTTTGGATAATTTTATACTCCTGTTTACACTGGCGTATGTTTCGGCTACAAATTTGTTGGTTAAAGTGTAAAAAATAATAAAGAAAAAGCTTAAAACTTTAATTTCCTTTGTTAATCTGCGTCTATTATGACACATTTGTGAATATAACTCCAGTAATGTTAAGTTGTGTGTGCATATGTTTTAGTTTCTTATTTCTGTTTTATTGTTATGATCGCAGTCGAAACATCAATTTTTTCGGTATATGTCGGAGTGCAAATCCTGTTTATTGCAAGGATACGCCAGTTTCAAAACTTTTGTCTCAGAAGTGGAGGGTTGAAGATTGGCTTCAAATATTCTCTTTGATGTGAAATAATCACCCATTCGATATGAAACAATCACTGGGGGTGTATGTTTATACTTAATACAGGGTGGGATGGGAATTATACACGTCTAGGACTGTTCTCCCGAGAGAATTCCCCCCGACTTAATCACGGTGCCCATACTCCTCCACCCCCTTCCTTCCCCGGAGGACCTTAGCACCACCCCGCCAAACGTCCATACTTGCCAATGTTTAAAGGACATGCACTTGCCTGAGGTCAGTACATCATAAGTTGCTATGACAGCAAGGGTGCTTATTATTCGGTACGATGAACGTTAGCTGACATTCAGCTGACACTTTCAGGCATTTTATTGGTTTTCCTGACATTACCGCGGTACACTTTTTTTGTCGGGAAGATTGTCTTCCCGCAACGTCGCTGATGTCACGTGACAAAATGGCGACCTCCATGAGTGGAAACTGAAATTGTATTTTTTAAATAATTTGCTCAATGTAAGCAGGGAATATGAAGTAAAAAGAAAATGAAACTAATTTTGTGCATAGATGAATCTGTTTGAGTAATAAGTTTGATGAAAACAACTCTGAAATGACACAAACACGACTTTTGTAATCAGCCAATGAGAACCAGCACAAGTGGCCCGGATGTAAACAAACATGGACGACAAATGAATCACAAAAAAGTTTTAAAGTTATTGCAGTTATAAATTACTTCATACAAGTAAACATCACAGACATAAAACAGTGGAGATATTCATGCAGTTATCTGCAAAAAAGTGATATTTTTCAGTGATAGTTTCATAGATATAGTGAGTTTTCAACGCCCGCCATTTTTCTTTTCCTGACTGTCCGCAAGCTTATTATTGGAGACTCAGCTGACAGTTTTCAGGGGATTACGGACATTACTCTCAGCTTTTTAGGACCCAACCCTTCGGATTGGGGCCTATAGGTTTGGGGTGTCTGTCCGTCTGTCCGCATGAAATTTTTAAAAATTTCATGAAATTTTAGAAATATTTCAGAAATATTGAAAATTTTGAAATCTTTCAAAGCACATTAGAAAAAAAAACCACATTTCCAGGCTATGCGTAATATCTGTTGGTTTACTTTAACAAATACCTCCGTCAAAAAACGCATAGACAGATAAAATGACTGAATCGCATACCGGTTAAACGCATAAATTGTTTGAGTGCATAAAATTATGCATTTTTAACAGGATAATTGCATATCGTAAAACCGGATAAAGGCAAAGATTTTTCTCGTTTAAATGGGAAGAATTAGGTCAACGGTCATCTGCGCCCCTCCCCATTCAAGTAGCCCCCCCCCCCCCCCCCCCCTGCAATTTGACGGAGTCATCAGCTGCCCTCCTCCTTTTTTAGTGGGAAAAAATTCTTCAAAAAATTCGTCTCTGAAACAATTGATCTTCATTGATCTATTCACCAATATTGATCTTAGGAGAGACTGATGCTTAAACTAATTGCAATTCTAATTGCAATTAGTTTCCCATTGGTGAATTGCAATTTACCGAGGTGCAATACTTTCAATAAAATAATATAATTTTAGTTATTGTGTCTTTGTAAGCCAAGAACCCAAGAAAGAATAGTATATGAAGGGGGCAAGCGACCACCCCTCCACTTTGAAAGGGGGGGGGGGGCAGTCGACCGGGTTGCAAGAAAGGGGGGCAGTTGCCCTGGGGGGGCAGATGACCGGGATTCGAAGAATTAGGGTTGACTATTCAAACAGTGCTAAACTAGAAGCAAACTCGCTCACGGGCGTGAGTTGCCCCCTGTTTGGTTTGCAAACATATTGTTTGCTATATTTTTGGCCTATTGTGCACATATCCGACCTCGTTCCACTGTGCCGTTAACAGTGAGACCTCTTTCAGCAGTTACTATAAACCCTCCTGCCTCTCTCCCCACCTCTTAGAAACACCCGCTCAGATACCCGGAGTAGATGTGTCAACGGTGCTATAGGCCAGCGACTGCTAGCTTTGTTACTCAAAAGTCATCGGCTTCGCAGGATTTCTGTGGATGTGTTGTTTACTGGTAGAGTTATGCCAACGCAGTGTGTTAACTGACAACTTAGATGAATGTCCGTTGATAGTTATCCGTCAGTATTTGGTATTCTTGATGTCCAACTCATTTCTTATTTAAAAATTTCAAAACGTGTGAAATTTTTGAAATTTTTGCAGTAAAATATTTCATGAAATATTTCAAGAAATATTTCATTCGAAATATTTCATACCAGCCCTGCCCACAACAACAGTGAATCCACAGTTGCAAAACCACGCTTTACTCTAGTTTCGGAGTTTCGCCGAGGTCGAAAATGATGCGCCAGGGTACTTCTCAGTGTGCTTTTAAAGAAAATGCCTGCCAGTTCGAGCCTTGGTGTCCTTGAACGTGCACCGAAAGATCCAGAGCCTCGAAAATTGAGATAAATGGTCATTTCTATTGCAGGAACTGTGACCCTTTCTGTCCTACTTAGAAAGAAAGAAAGAAAGAAAGAAAGAAAGGGTCCGCTGGGATTAAGTAACTCAAAGCTATCGCAATTTACCCATGATCGATTCCTCAAAGCCATTGCAATTCAGTTGTGGTTACTGCTTCAAAGCTTTTGCCTTTGACTTATGATCAGTGTTACAAAGTAGGTGCAATTAATTCTTGGGAAATCCCGGGGATTTCTTCTGCCACAGTTTTGTATGTTTGGAAAAATGGGGGGTGTGGAATATTTATAATTTCTTTTATTGTCTATTTTCAAAGTGCCTTTTCCAGAATTTCATCGGATTGCCTTCAAACTGTGCATAAACATTCGCTGGACTGCCCCTTCTTGAAATTTACTCTTTTTTTTTCGTGGCGATCTACAGAAATTGGCTAAATTGGGGTTGGGGGCATTTTTTAGTGGTAATTTTTGAAAATGCTTTTTCTCCCACAATTTTGACCCGATGGCCATCATATTTTGCGCAAGTATCACTAGAATTTCATCTGGTGAAGAGTTTCTTTTTTTTTTTTGGCGATCCGCCAAAATTTGGTCAAATGGAAGAGGGTACGGGTGCATTTATTAGGCCCCAACCCTTCGGATTGGGGCCTATAGGTTTGGGGTGTCAGTCCGTCCGTCTGTCCATCCGTCTGTCCGTCATCGCTTTATACCCCTATGAATTTGGGGGCGGTTGGGGCCTGCGTGCGTTTCACAAATACTTACTTGTGATTTGTGTGGTAGACAAATTTTACAATAATTCTTCCACAATTTTGATAGGATTTCCTTCAAATTTTGCATAAAGATGTTCAGCAGGATGTCCTCTCTTGAAAATTTTTTTTTTCAAGCTAAATGGGAAGGGGACCGGCATTTTACAATTTTGTGGCAGCCAATTTTCAAAATGATTCTGCTCGCAGAATTTTGATCGGATTTTCAAATTTTCTACGGATGTTTACTCGGTAGGCATCTCTTGAATTTTTTTTACCAAAAGGGAGCATTTTTAGGCCCCAACCCTTCGGATTGGGGCCTATAGGTTTGGGGTGTCTGTCCGTCATCGCTTTATACCCCTATGAATTTTGGGGGGGGGGGGGCGGTTGGGGCCTGCTTGTGTTTCACAAATACTTACTTGTATGCACTTAAACCGACTATGTCGGGCTGGTCTCATCTTATTAAATGGAGGGGTATCCGTCGTCTGTATGTACGTATGTATGTATGCTTCTTCTCCTTCAGTTTTGATCGGATTCCTCTCAAATTATACAGGAATGTTCTCTAGGTAGGCCTCTCTTTAAAAAATTTTTTTTTTGGCGATCCGCCAAAAATTGGCTAAATGGGGACATTTGAAAATTTTCGGTTGCCAATTTTCAAAATGCTCCTTCTCTCACAATTTTGATCAGATTTTCTTCAAACTTTGCACCAATATTCCCTAGGTAGGCCTCTTTTGAAAAATTACTCATTTTGGCGATCCGCCAAAAATTGGCTAAATGGGGGACATTTTTTAATTTTTTGATGTCACATTTTCAAATTGCTTCTTCTCCCACAATTTTGATCGGATTCCTTTCCAATTTTGGATAGTTGTTCTCTAGGTAGACCTCTCTTGAAAAATTACTCTTTTTGGCGATCCACCAAAAATTGGCCAAATGGGGGACATTTGTAATTTTGTTGTTGCCAATTTTCAAAAATGCTTATCCCACAATTTTGATCAGATTTTCTTCAAATTCTGCACGAATATTCCCTAGGTAGGCCTCTTTTGAAAAATTACTCATTTTGGCGATCCGCCAAAAATTGGCTAAATGGGGGACACTTCTTAATTTTTTGGTGTCCAATTTTCAAATTGCTTCTTCTCCAACAATTTTGATCGGATTCCTTTCCAATTTTGGATAGTTCTTCCCTAGGTAGACCTCTCTTGAAAAATTACTCTTTTTGGCAAGACGCCAAAAATTGGCTAAATGAGGGACATTTGTAATTTTGTGGTTGCCAATTTTCAAAATGGTTCTTCTCCCACAATTTTGATCAGATTTTCTTCAAATTTTGCACCAATATTCCCTAGGTTAACATCTTTTGAAAAATTACTCATTTTGGCGATTCGCCAAAAAATGGCCAAATGGAGGACATTTTTTAATTTTTTTGTGTCAAATTTTCAAATTGCTTCTTCTCACACAATTTTGATCGGATTCTTTTCCAATTTAGGATACTTGTTCTCTAGGTAGACCTCTCCTGAAAAATTACTCTTTTTGGCGATCCGCCAAAAATTGGCCAAATGGGGGACACTTGTAATTTTGTGGTTTCCAATTCTCAAAATGCTTCTTCTCCCACAATTTTGATAAGATTTTCTTCAAATTTTGCACCAATACTACCTAGGTTGACCTCTTTTCAAAAAAATTATTCGTTTTGGCACTCCGCCAAAAATTGGCCAAATGGGGGACATTTTTTAATTTTTTGGTGTAAAATTTTCAAATTGCTTTTTCTCCCACAATTTTGATCTGATTCTTTTCCGACTTTGGATACTTGTTCTCTGGGTAGACCTCTCTTGAAAATTTGCTGTTTTTGGTGATCCGCCCAAAATTGGCGAAATGGAGGACATTTGTAATTTTGTGGTTGCCAATTTTCAAAATGCTTCTACTCCCACAATTTTGATCAGATTTTCTTCAAATTTTGCACGAACACTCCCTAGCTAGGCCTCTTTTGAAAAATTACTCATTTTGGCGATCCGCCAAAAATTGGCCAAATGGGGGGCATTTTTTAATTTTTTCCCCTTATGAAAGAATTGAAAGAATGACTCCTCATCAGCCACAACTACACCGATCAAGTGAGCGAATATTTTCTCCATTCAGTTACGGCTTTTTTCGTAACCGCTGTCTGCGAATTTGATCATGATTTTGTCTGTGATTCTTGGATATATCTACTGTAGGTCATGGCTGGTCACCATGTCCCTGGACATGCTTGTTTTTTTGGTAACCAATCGTCCACACGTTTTTCCTTTCACAAATTGCCTTTAAATTTGCTGTCCTCCTCTTAAAAAGTTTCCATTCGGCGATTCACCAAAAAACCGAATAAGTGCGGGGCATTGTTTATTTTTAGTAGCCAATTTTAAAAATGCTTCTTCCACAATTTTAATAGGATTGTCTTCGAAAAGTTACCTTTTTGGCGATCCAAAATTGACTAAATGGGAGACATTCTAAAAAAAAATTGGTGGCATGTTTTTAAAATGCTTCTTCTCTTTTGTTGGATTCCTTACAAATTTTTGTACAAATGTTCTCTGGGTGGTTGTCATTTGGAAAATTACTTCTTTTTTTTTGGCGGTTCTCCAAAATTTGGTCAATTAACGACATTTTAAATCTTCCAATATACGTTGTCTCCTGCGGGTTGATTGGATTTGTTCGACATTTGAGAATATTGCTCATCATGTGACGTTTTCTTTGAACTTTTCGCACCTGAAAAATTGGCCTCGTGTTGCCGGTTGGAAGTTCTAGGGGTGAAGCGTGAACTAGGTGAAGGTGAAATAAACTTGAACAAGACATGACCCACCGACCATATTTTGGGCAAGTCAAGGTTCATGCCTTGAATGTGCAAAATTGCCACAGACAACCTCATCAAACTCATAATGGGAACAGAAGGCGTTTACATTTTGACGAAATATAGATTTGAAACTGGACGAAGTAAGAATTCCAAAAGCTTTTTGAAATTATACCTTGATGTATTTCAAGAAATATTTCATACCAGCCCTACACACCGTCATTTCAACTTTTTTAGGGATATTGTTTTTCAGGAGTTGTCCAAGCTTTGGTTTTTCATGAAATTTTCTTTTCTTTGGGAGGGTGGGGTGGGGAGAGGGGGGATCCGCCAGAGATTGGGTAAATGCTGACCTTTGAAACATTTTCAATGATCTGTCCAAAAGTGCTTCTACTACGTTTTCTCCAAATTACTTTCTCCAAGTTTATTAAAACAATCCCCAGGTAGTTATCTCATTATAAAAATTCAAAATAACATGTCAGTTCACTCACACAGTGTTCAAACAAACTGAGCGCGCTAATGACTTGTTTCAGTTGGGGGATCTTATTTTCGCACCCTGCGGACTACACGCCGGTGTGCACGACAGAACTAGCACGTGTCCAACAACTGGCTCCGGAGTTCACCAAGCGAGGTGTGAAGCTGATAGCGCTGTCATGCGACTCGGTGGAGGATCACAACGGCTGGATGAAGGTGGGGTTCCTGCATGCCAGTTACCCCCCTCCCCCCCCCCCACCCCTCCCCCCCCACCCCCCCACCACCCTATACCGCTTCGCATAGCAGACCGTGGCGGCACAGCAACAAGCACGGTCACATATGCTGTGTGATTCTAGTCAACACTTCATGACCTTGAACGCGTCCTTGAGTCCACGTGATCGGGCGTCATGTGACCTGTATATTGATTTGGGTCTATTTCTGGATACTAGATGGTATAAATTGTTAAGCGAGGAACAAGTACATGCGGTGGGCTATTACAGCGAGTGTCACAGCTTAATGTCCCATGCCCTGTCTGATAGTCTGCCTCATATTCCAACTCTAATGGTGTAAAAGAGGCAGCCTCACATGGACTGTTCGGGATGGAAGGATTCGTCCTTATTTTCAGGAATAGTGTTTAGAGATATCCGCTACCGGAATTGTCAGGCTTGCGAACGTGCTTTGTAGCAGAAACAAGTTCGCTAGTATCGTATGATACTACAGCAGAACATTTACATTCTAACCTGCACGACACAAATTCAAATTGTCATGTTTTGCTGTTCGCTGCATAGCACGTCTGATATTGATGAGTGAAGTCAGGCTAGAGTGACGTCACGTAAGCGTGACGCCACGTAAGAGTGAAGTCACGTTAGAGTGAAGTCGCGTAAGAGTGAAGTCACGTAAGAGTGAAGTCACGGAAACGTTACTATTAGTCCCCCGCCGGGGGACTATAGTTTTCGGGTTTGTCTGTCCGTCTGTCTGTCGAAACTTTTTTTTGTTAACACACTCAAGCCTACATTTTTCCACCGATTGTTAAGATATTGTATCTATGGGTAGTACTGGAACGAACAAGGATCGGTGTTGTAAATGAGCCATATCGGCCCCAAGGACATTGGCCCAGCTGAACTTCACAAATTTTCCCAACCCTTATCGGTCGAATGAGTTTGTTAACACACTCAAGCCTACATTTTTCCACCGATTGTTAAGATATTGTATCTATGGATGTTACTGGAACGAACAAGGATCGGCATTGTAAATGAGCCATATCGGCCCAAGGACATTGGCCCAGCTGAACTTCAGAAATTTTCACAACTCTTACATACTGGAATGAGTTTGTTAACACACTCAAGCCTACATTTCTGCACCGATTGACATGATATCTTAACTGTGAGTAGTATTAGAACCAACAAGGTTTGGTATCGTAAATGAGCCATGTCAGCCCAAGGACATTGACCCAGTTGAACTTCACAAATTTTCCCAATCCTTACTCAGTTGAATGAGTTTGTTAACAAACTCAAGCCTACATTTCTGGATCTATTGTTGAAATCTTTTAGATATAGGAAGTATTGGAACAACAAAGGTCGGTATTGTAAATGAGCCCTGTCGGCCCAAGGACAATGGCCCAGCTGAACTTCAGAAATTTTCGCAACAATTACATACTGGAATGAGTTTGTTAACACGCTCAAGCCTACAATTTTTGGAAACAATGGCCAAATGTTATACACATAGGTAGTATGGGTGGTAACAAGAATTGGTATTGTAAATGAGCCATGTTGGCTTAAGGACATTGGCCCAGCTGGAATTTTAAAATTCACGAACATGATACGAAGGGTTGTAGTCCAACCTAACAAAATCAAATACCGGGATTGTACGCCGGCGGGGGGGGGGGGGGGGGGGTACATACAATTTGACCAACCGCAATTTGACCAACCACAATTTGACCAACAGAAATTTGACCAACTGCAATTTGACCAACCGCTTAATGGAAAAACTGACATTTGACCAACTTTCAGTTTTAGATATACATAACCTTGTAAATCTAGGAGTTCGAGGTTTCGTAAGATAAAGTTATTTCAAAGAAGTGCTCATTCGCATTAAAGAGATGTTGTGCTGATCCCCTCTCTGTCATTGAGTGTCATAAGGCTGAGTTCCACGTGCCCCGTTAATCTCCGTAATCTGGCGTTATACAAGGCGTTATACAAACAAACCCAGATCTGGTGGAAGCTTTAGTGTCATCTCAGGTACGTGTTTTATGTGAAGTTTTGCGAGGATAAGAGATTACTACCATCCCGGTACATTTGGACAGTACTTTTACTTGTAGTGTTATAACTGTTTAAATGTTGCTTTTGTCGGAACATTTGTGATTGCTAATGTTTTACTGATAAGTGGTACGAAAAACAATAAATTATGAAGTTGGTCAAATGTCCGTTTTTTCATTAAGAGGTTGGTCAAATTGCGGTTGGTCAAATTTCAGTTGGTCAAATTTCGGTTGGTCAAATTTCGGTTGGTCAAATGTCCTACACCCGGCGGGGGACATAGTCAGTTTCACTGACCCACTTGTTATTCTTTTTTTGCAGGATGTTGATGCGTATGGGGGGTGTAAAGTCTCGTACCCAATCATCGCCGACCAGAACCGAGATTTGGCGGTGAAATTTGGCATGATTGATCCAGACGAGAAGGACAAGGCCGGATTGCCTCTCACGTGCAGGGCGGTGAGTGGGTTGGTGATGTATGCGTTGGCTGCCAGTCACGGGTAGAGCCGCAACTTGGGTGGTGGTGTGTCCGTCTATTGTCAGTCACGGGGTAGCGCGAAAAGTGGGTCGGTGGTGTGTCCGTGGATTTTCAGTCACGGGTAGAGCGGGAAATGGTTTGGTGGTGTATCCGTGGATCCCCCCCCCTGTTTAATAACTCTTTGATACCACATATAAATGTACTCACCGAGTACGCATAGACAACCAGTTTGTTAGCTGTGCCTGCTGACCAAATCATTACAATTTTCAAAGGCAAGGGGCGTTTTTTTTTTCGCCTAGGATTTCGCTCGAGTGCAAGATGCGACATGAGAAATTGAGACGTGCATTTATTCACCTTTTACTCTCCCCCCCTCCCCCCTCCCTCCCCCCCCCCCCCATCCCATTCTTTTGTCGGTAACTGACTCAGTTGTTCGTTCGTTTGCTCCTGTTAACACAGGGAAGAAGTCATTCTGCGCCATGAATAAAAATTAAGATATTTGTTGTTTAAGTCTGTTCAGAAAATAGGTCTGTAGTGCCTTATTTTATCGATTTCTTTACTTTTTTGTGTATGTGTGGTACTGGGGCACCGCGTTAATTCGTCCTCGGTTAATTCGGTCCCCCGGCTAATTCGAACTAATTTCGCTGGTCCCGATTTTGGACACATTCACTCCTATGTAAAAGTACGAATTACCGAGGACTCGGATAATTCGTCCTAAAAGTGACACCCATTATTCAGGCCTGTTAACAATGTAGAGTAAGACAAAGGGCACTTTTCACTAAGTTTAAACAAAACGCAGCTCAGGCGTCATGCGTTGTATAAGATAAAAGGGATTAATAAACGCGCACTGTGGGGCATAAATGCTCGGGTGCAAGTGTTGTGACTGACACGGTCAGCTTCGTGAACCGCCTGTCTTACTGTACACAGTCTTTTCATGGCATCACCACTCCGGAGCACTGTTTCTTCGCGTACTGTGCTGCAGCTGAAGATGCCTTTTGTTTACTACAGACAGTTTAGACATTACGCGCTCCGGAGCGAGCATGTAAATTGTGGACACTGGTCAATTCAACAATCAACTTGCAAAAATGGCAACAAAACGATTGTTGCTGTTTTTGTGCGTTCGAAAATTGGATCCCCTCTTAATTGGTACCTTCGGTTAATTCGTACTTTTTTTCCTTGGTCCCGAAGAGAACGAATTAACGCGGGGCCCCTTTATAATGCCTGCAACAACAGAGGTACTTTACTAGGCCTTTTACGATAGTTGTTAATCGCGCGATGTTCTTGGCAATGCATGGACCCGACAACTTTGTCTTTGATAGAAGGGGGAACCCTGGCGGCCAGTAATGGCGTGCACGTTCATGTGGTGTAAAAAAAAAATACAAAGCAGTTTACAAAAGGGTCAGGTTCTGTCCACCGTTGAAAGCGAATCTGCTGGACAGGTGACGTACTTGTGAACTGTCTATGTCTTTCCGTCACAGGTCTTCATCATCGGCTCAGACAAGAAGCTGAAGCTGCAGATACTCTACCCCGCCACCACGGGCCGGAACTTCGAGTAAGTGTGCCCGCCGCCACGGGCCTCTACCCCGCCACCACGGTCCCCTACACCGCCACCGCGGGGCCCCTACACCGCCACCGCGGGCCGGAACTTCGAGTAAGTGTGTCCGCCACCACGGGCCCCTGCCCCGCCACCACGGGCCCCTACACTGCCACCTCGGGGCCCCTACCCCGCCACCACGGGCTGGAACTTCGAGTAAGTGTGTCCGCCACCACGGGCCCCTACCGCGCCACCGCGGTCCCCTACACCGCCGCCTCAGGCCCCTACCCCGCCACCACGGGCCGAAACTTCGAGTAAGTGTGTCCGCCACCACGGTCCCCTGCCCCGCCACCACGGGCCCCTACACTGCCACCTCGGGGCCCCTACCCCGCCACCACGGGCCGGAACTTCGAGCAAGTGTGCCCGCCACCACGGGCCCCTACACCGCCACCTCGGGGCCCCTACCCCGCCACCACGGGTCGAAACTTCGAGTAAGTGTGCCCGCCACCACGGGCCCCTACACCGCCACCTCGGGGCCCCTACCCCGCCACCACGGGCCAGAACTTCGAGTAAGTGTGTCCGCCACCACGGACCCTACCCCGCCACCACGGGCCAGAACTTCGAGTAAGTGTGTCCGCCACCACGGACCCCTGCCCCGCCACCACGGGCCGAAACTTCGAGTACGTGTGCCCGCCACCATGGGTCGGAACTTCGAGTAAGTGTGTCCGCCACCTCGGGGCCCCTACCCCGCCACCACGGGTCGAAACTTCGAGCAAGTGTGTCCGCCACCGCGGGCCCCTGCCCCGCCACCACGGTCCGCTACACCGCCGCCTCGCGCCCCTACCCCGGCACCACGGGCCGAAACTTCGAGTAAGTGTGTCCGCCACCACGGGCCCCTACCCCACCATCACGAGCCCCTACTGCGCCACCACGGCCCCCTACCCCGCCACCACGTGCCCCTACCCCTCCGCCACGGATCACTATGCCGCCGCCACGTGCCGAAACTTCGATTAAGTGGGTCCGTCTGCAGATCCCCGACCCCTCCACCACGGACCCCTCCACTACGAGCGCCTCACCCTCCATTACGGGCCTCTACCCCGCCGTCACCGACTCAAAACTGCGAATAAGTTTGTCTGCCTGCAGATCTCCTACTCCGACAAAACGGGTTCCCACCCCTCCACCACGGGTTCCCACCCCTCCACCACAGGCCCCTACCCCGCCACCACTGGCCCCTTCCCCGCCACCACTGGCCCCAACCCAGCCACCATGGGTCGAAACTGCGAGTAAATGTGTATATCTGCAGCTCTCATACCCGGCCAAAACGTACCCCCACCCCGCCACCACTGCCTTCTCCCCCGCCCCACAGGGCCGCTACCTCGCCACCATGGCCCGAAATTTCTAGTAAGTGTATCTGTCTGCAGGTCCCCTACCTTGTCATCACTGGCCCCCACCCCGCCACCACGGGTTCCTGCCCCGCCGCCACTGGCCCCTACCCCGCCAGCACGGGGGAGGAGTGGCGTGTACACTGCGGCTGCATGTCGCCAGGTGGCAAGGTGACCATCTGCTTCCGCCGCACGGCAAGCACGCCATCGTCATATCTGAACGAGATAAAAGAGATATCCTTAAGAGCAATCAAGTAGATGATAAAGTTCATTTATCATTGTCTGGGATGGGAGGGGGGTGTGGGGTGGTTATCCAGTATGGGGCCTCCGGTAAGGTGAGGAGGGACACGCGGTGAATTTATGCACACTGGAACGCAGTGTTTCGATGTGTGCATGAAATTTAAACTGTTGAAATGTTTGTATCGCGTGGACCCCCTGCACTTGATCAGACGTCCCTGAATGGAGGAGTCAGCTGTTCACTGTTTTTTCTTTATAGGTGTCATTGGGACTTTTCTAGCCCTTGAAGTTATAAACTGTCACAGCTTCATTGATACTGGTAAAACGTGTTAAATAAGATAGACTGGCGCGTGAAAATGCGTGAAAACGAAGTATATGTACATGAAAAGTACACGATAAGGTGTGGGGCCAGGGGTTATTCAGTTGGTGACGTCACGAATTGTTCGGGGGCTGGGGGAATAATTTATCTTTTCCACGGGTCGCTGTGTTGAGGTTGGGCACCAATCCGACACGTCTTATCGTCACCGGTACCTTGAAATAGTAACAAAGAATTCTTTATTAAATGAATGAAAAAAAAAATTTTTTCCCAGTGAAATCTTGCGTGTGATTGACTCATTGAAGCTGACAGCCGAAAAGAAGGTGGCGACACCTGTTGACTGGAAGGTAGGTCTTCGTGTAGTGTCCCTGTGTCGGTGGGGGAGGGGGGGAGGGAGGTGGAGGGGGGAGGGTTGGCCTGGTGCGTCATGGCGTGAGAATTGCAGCTGTTCCTCTATATGAAAAGTGCGGTGTTAAGCAGATAACGTTTTTGTTAGGCATGTTTAAGAGAACGTTCACGTATTAAATGGGCAACTTTTTTACAATACGCTAAGTTCTTGAGCAGTGAAATAACAAGTTTGAGATAGAAAATTTGCAATCTTAGTCGTTTGCGAGAGGGTGTAGGCTGTATGCTTGTTGTGTGTTACTTGTAGCACGGAGAAAAATGCATGGTTATCCCGTCGTTGTCGGATGACGAGGCCAACCAGATGTTCAAGGGAGGCTTTACGAAGCACAAAGTGCCTTCCGGTAAAGGCTACCTGCGTTTCACCGCCGATCCTAGCGACTAGGAACTATGCGGAGCCGTCCCGGACAAGTGGGCGGAGCCGTCCCGGAGAAGTGGGCGGAGCCGTCAAATGTTAAAGGACGTCATGTGACTTTGCCGTGTTTGAAATAGCTGGCTGCACAATTTTTTTATTTGATCCACATCTGAAGTGCCTTGCAGTCACCTTGTTTGTTTTTTTTTTTTTTGGTTTTGCTTTATTGTCTTTGTTCATTATTTTTTCACGGTATCTGGAAGCAAAGCTGCCTGTTTTGCAATTGGCAACTGTTGGCGCATCCATTTGTAGACTTTTTCAGTGTTTAGACTCTCAAGTTTATATAGAGAAACAGATCATACGATCATGACTATTTTTACTAAATTTTTCGCCATAGATGTGCTTGTACAGTTTGCTGTTACGGTTGGACTGAATTATCGGTCGTTTTTTGTTTTGTTTTAGACACGCTAAGATCAGATCATGTGTCCTTTATTTACCGAAGCATAATATCTTGTCAACTATCACCGAGTTTGTTTTTACAGTGTTTTATTTTCCGCTCAATTTTTTTTTCTAAATATTGTAGAGGATTTCCAAGAGGTGCTTATAAATCATTCCGGTGTTTTTTTTCACCCTGCAATGAACTGCGTTACTGAAGAATTTAGGTTTCTTTGAAAGAAAAAAAATAGACATTGTTATAATTTTGTTATTGTTTTTTTTTTTTTTTAATCTGCCTGTTCTATTCTAATGTTTAATCGCTTTATAACATTGTTTAACTAGAAACCAAAAAGTTGTTTGGCTTGCGTGTGTTTTCAAATAAAAGATAACATTGGAGAATTTTCTCTTTTATTCAGCAGTCCCTGAAGTGCAACCTGCATTCTTTTATAAACCAAGGCACAGGTAAGCGGAAGTGATGTTTGCCATGGTTACACACACGGCGCGAAAAAAAAAACGACCCCATCCGCTTTTCAGCTTCCTCCTGGCAGTAACTAATTCCTGCAAATAACTCGGGTGGTCTCCACATCAGATTTTCCTGCAGCTCTCCACCGCCACTGTTCTCATTTACGACACTGCCGCATGTGGGCTCATCTCACAACTTTTTAGTCTTGATCCCCCGTGGTACGGAGGGATATAGTTTTGAACTTTTCGGTCTGTCCGTCTGTCACGCTTCAATCTCACGCGCCTACAGGCCACATTAATGGATGGATTCGTTTCAAATTTTGTACACGGCTTCTCTGGACCCTTCCGCAGTGCAGCGACCAGGAATTGTTCGGATCGGAAAAAAATTGACAAAATGACCGACTTTTGAAAATCGGCACTGGACTTAGCGTATATAGGGCAGTCTGACGCGCCTACTGGCCGCATTGACAGATGGATTCGTTTCAAATTCTACACACGGGTTCTTTGGGACCTTCCGCAGTGCAGTGACCAAGGATTTTCCGGATGGGACTTAAATTGACAAAATGGCGGATTTTCAAAATCGGCGTTTTACTTAGTTTACGGCAGTCTCACGCGCCTACTGGTTAATGGATTGATTCGTTTAAATGTTAGACACTACGTCTACCCATCCTTCCAGTTTTAAATTTTGCGTAGTCACACGCAACAGCCTTACACACACCATATCGCCCACGGGGGAAAGACTTACTCCTCGAGACGTCAGGTTTTAGCTGTTTGACATCCAGTTATAAACGGCCCGGGGGGGGGGGGGGGGCAGGTGCAACGAGCGACCAACCATTTAGGTTCACCCCTGACCACTTCAAGTTTTTGGTCCGCCCAATTACGACGTTATGCCGAGACTTTGATGTGGGCCCAAAACTGAATTTTTCTTTTAACAAGATGGGCTCACGTTTCAAGGTTTAACGCGTGATCTTTATTTGGTAAAAGCGCTGAGGTGTATCTAAATTATACTGCGGCCTTCGTAATCAACGACTTGCAACATGAAAGTCAAAATAAGTAATATGTAAAGTTCCTTTGAGTCTGCATCTTCTGTCGATGTGAATTATATCCAACGACACGCACCCATTCAATACGGCAGTGTCACCATGACATACTACACCTGTAGAAGAAGTTGATTTATTCGCCATATTTTTCTTTCTGCTATACAGAAAGTTAAAAAAAAGTACCCCCTTTCATGCAAGCAATAAATAGAATGAGCTATAAATAGAATGACTTTATTTTAACCTTGAGGAAAAGAATTTAAGAACGTGAGTTGGTTAGAAAATACAGAGCTGCAAAAATACATCCCAAGCACATTTGTTTTTCAGTATGCAAAAATAAGCGCCTGGCTGAAACATCCACACAGTTACATATTCAGCATGCAGTGATATTTTCTAGCCCAACACGACAATGCGTCTCAGTTACTTGTAGTAGTCAATGCCTACCTTCGACTTGCTTAAGAGCATACCAATCGTTGATACACAATTGGCTTAATCTGACATCATTAATCTCACTACAACGGATTAAGATCCAGAAGTGGATCATGTTACCTCACCTCCTCCTTGGTGAGTTCTCAAGTGGAGATCAGTGACCATCACATGTATCATCCGCCTAAACCCGTTAGTGTCTTTAATTGGCTAACTTTAAGGACAAGATACCTATAAATAGCCCATATACGCACAGGTGTGTGTGTGTGTGTATTTTTTTTTTAATTTGAAAGAGATGGAAATATTATTAAATTCATTCGGAATACCATATCTACATATCTGATTCTAATTTTCATAAATGAACGTATGCACGGCCAAGACAATTTTTGTCAAAAGTTGCATGGTAATAACACACCTCCGCCAAGGCGGAATTCGTCCCGAAGACTAGGACTGCTAAGTTTAATCCCTGAATTTCTCATGAACGTTGAAAAGCAATAGGTCGTGTACTTTGAGAGTGCACTGAAAAGTTAGAGATATCCTGTGTTAAAACTTAAATAAAAAAGCTATATTGCTGGGAACGGTTGCACGCTGAATGAGTTTCAAAGTCCTGACACTTGACAATTGATTACATACATTACGACCCCATATAGACCAATTTAGTGTACCTTGCTTATCTGAACGGGCACGTTATTGTTCTTCAGATGAAAATACACCAAGGAGCGCCATGCATAGTCTTTGCAAAATTATTTTTTCACCAGAAAAATTACCGTTGACTTAAGTGTAAAAAAAGACTGGTCTGAAGAATATGGGTTGAAAGAAACTGCTCCCAATAAGGGAATATAATATCACATTATTAGAAAATTGTTCAGGTGATTTTCTACATAAGAAAGAAAAACACTGCGAGGTTGTTGTTGATCAAATAAGTTTTCAAACTCGAGATAACAAAAGAAAAGTCATGAAAAAAATGTCTTCTATTTTGTAGGCATTTCACTCACAAATGTAGAAACATTCATCGTTTCAGGCAAAAACAGCTCAAACTTGGCAGAGGATTAACTCAATAACGTTTGTACCAAACTAAAAAAATGTGGTAAAAATACTACATTTTCTTCGGATCATCAAAAATTAGTCAATTTTGTCAAAATAATCACTCAGCCAAAAGAATTATTTGGTCTTATATGCCAAAAAAAGAGGCTACACAGGAAGTACTTATGGGGTAAATTCACATTCAAGTGGGGTAAATTCACATTCATCGATTCAGACTTGTCATAGTGCTGAACGGAAGGTTTTGCTTGAGGAGGTCATAAAATATAGATCATAAAGTCAATTGTGATTAACATCTATTTTGCAAAGTGTTAAATTGGCGTTTTGACAAAAAAAATCAGCAAAAAGTACGTAACAACATGAAAATTTGTGTATTACGCTCTCTGTTTTCAGCCCTCGAAATCCACCCCTTTACCCTGCAATAAAGTTTTAGTGCCTACGACTTTTTTGCCTGGTGTTAAAATGCAGGCATTAAATTTCTATTACTTTCAAATACGTTGAAAATTTCCAGGCGTTATTAACTCAACGCTTGTTATTTTATTTGTTTTTAGGAAGCCACGCATGCTATAAACACACTCCAAAATGCTTTCATATCTTGAGGTAAATTTAAGAATAAAAACTTCGTTCACGTGTTTATTGTTCAACAATTCTAAAATGAACAGGAAATTAACCCCTAAATTTGCTTAACGCCATTAATTTTGACGGCTGACTCTGCCACGAACACACACAGCACCCCACCCCCTCTCCAACACACACAACTTGTGGCATCACTTAACAAACTAAAATATCACAAATATCAAAAGTATTTGTTCATTCAGGTTAATGCAATCCGCTACAGACTCGCACCGTTCAACAATTAACAAATATATTGTCCCGGAATGCAGAAAGCAGCGCGTCCAATAATACTCGTTTGACTAATCTAAACGTTTGACGTGCCATAAACAATAATTTATCCAAACTGGGTGTGATCCCTTTGGATAAGGATCCCGTCCGTGAGAAACCTCAACAGGGTGTGATCCTGATAAGCAACATCATGGCAACGCGTGTGTAAATCCTGTAAATCCTGTTATTGTCCGCATTTTTACCAAGAATCCCGAATTCACTGCTTTTGGGTCCTTCATAGAATAAACAAATACGTCCATTGTATCACTGTGGCATCTTTCCTTTTCTCTCCTGGTTATGCATGGTCATCTATGAGTTGACAAAAATTAATATTTATGCATTGGTCAAAAGCACAGGTACTATTAAACAATTTGTAAAAGCAAAGAACTTTTCATGCTAAACTGTAATGCTGTCATGATATGAGCGTTTTATACTGCGAAGTAGCCCTAAACTCAACATAAACACAGAAAAACTTCTGTTGGAGAACAATTATGTCAAGCGAAATACCTTCAATTAGTAAACACTATTTTTTTCAAATTTCAATGGAGTTCAACTCTATTTAGTAAACACCTCTGTATTATGAACACTTTAGACCGAAAGCTGATCATTATGCGGTTTTACTGTACAAATAAAAATTTCGACTAGATACACGGTAATGTATGCGGTATCCTCGTTACACATAGAGTACCAAGGCACTGCTAATCACACTGAATTACCCTGAAGCATAAACATAAACTATAAATAGAAATATAGAAAATATCGAAAAATATCGTTGTCCGGATATACAAATTCTATGTAATGTTTCTGGAAGCAACGTCGGCAACTTTCGTATCACAAATGAAAATCTTCCTCGATGAAGCCAATGATTCGATTGCACACTTCTTCGTCCAGCCACACATACTTCAATATCTGATACTGCAGTAGCCCTATAATATATCCACATATTACGTCGCAAACATGGTGTCTTCCTAGCATCACTCTGGAAATAGTCACGGCCAACGACCAAATGACAATAAGAGCATTTGCTACAGCCCACTCTGGGAAATGAACACAAAAAATGACCGCTAAGAGTCCTGCCCGTGTTGCGTGACCACTTGGGAAGGAGAAGTGATCCACAGAGACGACACCAAACATGTCCTGCTGGTTGTGGGCTGGGCGCTTCCTACGCACACTTGCCTTCAGCACAAATGAGACTAGCAGATCGATCATTAGACCTGGAAACAAATAAAGTTAAAGTATACACAGTTAAATATTTTTCTCGTATGAAAATTGGCGCTACCTATTATGTAGAATATTCATCACCGTGCTAGTACTGAGTTCCGAAATGACAAATTTTGTCTGCCAGCTATAATATATATCTTGAGCTCTTAATAGTAGTGCACTGCGTGCCTGGGGTGCGTTACACGGTGTATATGTATTATCGTTACTATTCGAAAAAATACAGAGAAGGCAGGGGAGATGTAATCTGAGGACTACAGACGGCCGCAGGAAGTGCCAATTTCATTTTTAAAAAGGAAGTAGTTTTCATTAGGTAATCCGAATTTCACACAAAAAGGCGTTATTTTGAAACTGCACTCCACGTTCAAGAATAATGGTGCATGTACTGCTCATCAGTTAGTGTGTGTTTTCATTTTATGATTGTAGTAACCTACGTTACACCTTCGCTTGTATTCATGATTGTATAATTTGATGAAAAGCACGGTTTTTTAAACTAAATTTGATAATCTGCATTTAGGGTGACATTTGCAAGGGTGTCCACGTTTTGTTACTTCTCCCGTACTAGTATTATTCAATATGAGATACACCTCCAAGCAGGGCTCGAACTTAACTATTTTTGACTCGGAGCCACCGGGCTCCCGGGTCTGAAAATCTGGGAGCCCGACCCAAAATCTGGCAGCCCGGAGTATACATGTTTGAATAAATGAAAAAAAAAAAAAAGAAAAAAAAATCAGTGTATTCCATTTTTTATTAATGTCACACTTGTCATAACATGAAATTTAAGTTCTGCCAAGCTTCTTTTTCTTCATTTACGTCTTGCTTGTCTTTTTCATTATTTTCCTCTTTTTTGTCCATCACATCGGGACGCCTTATTCAAACACCTGAAGTGGCCTAAAGATCAAAAGTATGGCTAGGGCCAAAGCTAAATATTTCTTCTGATTCCAGTTGAATCATCATGAAGTCACTAACGTGATCATCACTTAGGCAGGACCGCCAATCACTTTTCGTTTTTTACCCCCCCCCCCCCCCAACCGGGGTTTTATGCCTCGGAAGGGGCTTATGGGTTGGGCTCTGTCTGTCCGTCCGTCTTTCCATCCGTTACCACTTATTTCTCTTAGATGTGTATGCCATTTGGTCTGAAAATTTACAGGATTCACCCCATGGTCGTAGCTTGATGCACACCAATTTTTTTGGCGGTCCAACAATTTTTTTTTATTAATTTTAGTGCTTTCAGTACTGTTTTTAGACTTTGTTTGTGCGATATCTCAAAAATAACCGATAAGGTCTTCACCATACCTTGCAGAAAGAAAGACCATATAGTGCAGATTTGCACTGAGGAATTAATTTGATTTTTTTTTTCAAAAATTGAATTTTTGACGAATTTTTGAAATTTTCACTTTGGTGTTTTTTACCTGTTTTGGACTTTGTTAACGCGATATCTCTAAAACATTTCATCAGATCTCCATCAAGAAAGTGACGATCATGTCTAAAGGGTTATTTTTTATTTTTGTCAAAAATAGAATTTTTGACGAACTTTTGGTACTTTCACTTTGGTTTGTTTTTAGCTGTTTTGGACTTTGTTCACGCAATATCTCTAAAACAGTTCATCGGATCTTCACAAAACCGTGGAATTAGAGAGACCAGATAGTGCACATCATCACGAAGACTGATTCTGATTAAAAATTGTGTTTTGAACGATTTTTTTAAATTTCAATTTGTTGTGTTTTTGACTGTGCACACGGTACCTCAGAGACAGCTAATTCGATTTTGATCAAATCTAGCAGGAAGAAAGACCCTATAGTGTAGATGGTCACTGAAGTAGTGGGTCTGTCTGGTAAATGGGTTAGGTTCGCCCAAGGAAAATGATCTAAATGCACCTTGAAATTTACCAAATCCTGGAAATTACTCAGCATCGGAATGAGTTTATTAACAGGATATCTCAAGAACAACTGCAGGGATTGTAATGAAACTTGGTATGTAGCTTCTGTGGGAACAAACACAGATCGCTATTGTAAATGGACTAGGTTCGTCCAAGGAAAATGCACCAACTGGACTTGGAAAATTTCAGCTCCTGATTGACTATTGATGGCCATGTTTAACTGATGGGGGGCCTGTGGGGAATATGTGAGCTATGCACACTGCTCTAATACCACAATTTAGTCTTGAAATTTTTCAAAGCTGATTTCCTATCAATTGTGAACAAATTCATTGTGGAGAAACCTGATGTGCTCTAGTGTGCAATTTTCAAAGCATGGGTATCTCATAAAATAATTAAAAATAATTAAGTTCATTGTTAAGTTTCTGACGTCACAATAAATAAAATGCGATTTCAGCATTGTAAAAAAAAAATACCGGATTTTCCGGGAGCCAGCCGGGCTCCGAGATCCAAAAATCTCGGAGCCCGGCGCGAAATGTGGGAGCCTCGGGCTCCCGCTAATTTCGAGCCCTGCCTCCAAGCATAAATATAATTTAACTAAGAAAAATTGCTCTTACCAAGCAATAAATTAATCTGTTTTTGATGCAAACCAGCTTCATGAGTCAGGAAAACAGCAATGACAACACCAAGAATCCAGGGGACACCGTGGCAACTATATTCCAACACAACCATGAAAGGTCTCAGAAAACCATAACGCGCATTACTGGATGCACATACGGCTAACTCTGTAGTTATGTAAACATCGAATGCGATCAACTCTTTAAAAAATGGTCTTTTGCCATTGTAAGAACTTCTATTATCGTCCATTTCATTATACCGTTTTGAATCAATTTGATCGCTCTTTTGTTTCTGCATATTTTTAAGATGTGGATAAATACAAAGCTTTGTTTAAATTAATGAAATACAAGCTGCTTTTTCAATCACTTTGATAGAAAAATACTTTGACCCAAAATCTTCGCAACAAATGTTTACATTTGCAGCGGTGAGTTCAATTTCACTATAAGCAAACCACTTTATTACTTGCGCGATTAGACGAGTTTGAATTGAAATAATACAAGAGCTCTTAAAATAGTAGCAAACTCTATAATTCGTCGAACGGTTATGATCGCTGCTATGAAGGGCTATGATCCATTGTTATCAGGTGTTAAGTAAAACCTGGATGATTAAGCGTTAAGAATAACATTTTTCGATTTAGCAAAGTTTTCAAACTACTCAGGCTGGTTATGTTGGCATATGCATCCCAATGCTGTCCAGCGGCATTACGTTCCTCATTTTATTAAAGTGCTAAAGGGCACCGGCCCCTCAGTTTGCCAATATACGATATTGTTATCATTTCATCACATAATTGCGTTTAAAGTTTAATTGAACTGAATAATTATTTTCATAAAAATGATTAGAAATAATAAATAGAAATAAAAGAACAAAAATGGTAAATCGGAAAAATATCAATTGCAAACAGATAACTATCTAGACATCGGGACATTGCTCTTTATATTTGTTGAAATTTTAAATCGAAAGAATCTGTGTGTAAAAAAGGGAAGCTGATATAATAGCACCTCACCGAAAAACAAACAAACAAACAAACAAACAAAAACAATAAAGTAGAAAAATAACCGACTCTCAGACTCTTGTCTAAAAATAAAGAGATTAAAGGAGGGCAGACAACTCGTATCTAAACATAATAGAAAGGTACTCCATAGCACTCAGTTTCTTTCAGCTATGGGTACACGTTTCCTTTTTGTGGCCCTTTTCAATCTATAGTAAATGATACCATTCAGTGTGCAAAATAGGGAAGTATCTGAATTATCCAGATATTAGTAATACATAGAACTAGTGGAAAATTAAAAGAGACTCAAATATTTTATCACATATTCCCTCATAGCATCGCAATTTTAACTGCCGTTTTAAATGGATTTTTGGGGGTATTTAAAGAATATTTATTGTCTTTCTTAAAATTAAAATATCAGAAATGAAATTATAGAAAATGGTATATCTAAAAGGATTAGTAAACATATTAAAATCGATTGACTGTAGTTACTGTTTCAGAGATATCAATTAAATATGAGGAGCAGATAGATCATTGTCCCGTATAAGTTAAGTAAGAAAAGATTCCAACGCGTTTTGGAATAGCTTTATTTCAAAGCATGATATTATGATCCATGTAACACCTAACTGCAAACTAGCTGCTAGTAAAATTTACGGTTACTTGACACTCAATAACAGTTTTCTATATTAATTAAAGTAATATGAGCGAGTAATATCTGTTGTATGACCTTCTAGCCAAGATGTTCAAATTTTATGTAAAATATCAAGTCTTTCTCAATAATCCCCCTCCCCCAAATATACGAATAAATATCCAAATCTTATTGTACCTTACAAATTGATCAATTTTGTTTTGTATTTATAATGTGTTAAATACTCAAAATATCTGTTTTTAATGCAAAACTGACTTGCAAAGCTTTCAAACATTGCGCAGTACCATAAACAGCAGCAGCATGAAAGCGAATGAACTCAAATGTTGATAGTCGTTGCGAGGAGACAACCTGTCGTTGTAAGGTCAATTTGTACTTTTTTCGCAGTGTATTGAGCTCAAATAAGTGATGATTATGCTAAGTTCGGATATCATATAGGTTTGTTAACTTTTCGTTTGCATTTTTATGGCACATTCGATAAATAAAAGCTCCTGGTATGGAGAAAATATAACAAAATATATAGGGGACAGAATTTCGTCCTCTTAAAAATGGCCGCCACCCATTATTCTCTTCATTTTTCACAAAATGTTTTGGGTTAATCGATTGTTTTTGGCGCCTACCGGTGAATTATTGCATATGCTTACCAATCAAAAACAATATTAGTCATTTTATGTAGTTAAAATTTTGCCACCAATAGCAGTATTTCGGAGCTTTTTTACAGGATAATTTACCGGAGATAAAATACTATGATCCCTACCCTATACAAAGAGAAAACCATGAAATTTAACAGCAAATCATAATTGGAAACACTGAAAATGTGGTCTTTTAATGTGAAAAAAAACAGCGGTTGTGCGGTTTACTCAAGGTTGGTTAAACAAACTGGAAGCCGTGCAATTCGGATTGCAAAACATGTTATTACAAGTCATGATAATCTTATACAGCTAATAAACCAATTTGTAATTTAACCCAGTTGCGATGTGCTGTTCACTTTGAATGTACTTTGCTTGTATCGGTAAGACCAGCAGTTGACATTACGTGATGTACTCGTACGTTTTGGCGAGAGAGAAAGTTAAATTCGCATACAGAACGCTCAATGAATATATGAAAACTCACAAAATTAAGTTGTTCGTTTTTGAATTCTTGACAGAGACTAAAAGTTTCTTTATCTGTCCGAGTAGGGTAATCGTATATATATATATATAATAATAATAATAATAATAATAATAATATCTGTGTGGTGAACAAAGCGGATTCAAGGATTGCTAATACAGGACGATGAAATTAGTCCAAGGTTAAGTTAGGTATAGGGTCAAAGCGACATAAGCGTTGAAGAAAATCATACAAAAACCGTCCCCTACAAGTGGAATATTTATCAAACATTGTTTATTACACGTTAATGTTTATTTCTTTCAGACTCCCTGCACTTGTTACTGTAGTAAAATTGTTCAAGTGTTCTACATGTGTGTTTTCGTATATAGCGCTGCCACTGGCTGCAGCTTTTGACATAATGATAGGTCGCTTTAAATACGAAAGAAACCCCGTTTCAATAAGCCAATTCGGATTTTTCCGGCGGAGGTGTTGTTTCGACTGAAAATGTTGGGGGATAAATTAGAAAGAAATTATGAGGGAAAAACATCAAAATTCTAATTTTCTTTCAACATGCACACTTTCAAATTTATAAAGCCATCATATGATTTTTTAAAAACTATTTTACATATTATTCAGTTCCTTTAATAACCAACATGTGAATATGTTTCTGGCAAAATGTAATTTTGTTGATTTTTACCGTTTTTTTTTCTATCATTTCTTTATATCCTTATCCCACCTGAATTCAGCCGAAACGCAAAAACTTTTCGGCAAAAGTCAAACGTTCGGATTGGCTTATTTAACAGGAATTTACTGTCGAATAAACCAAATCTCTCTCTCAACATTCAGTAATCACAAATGGGGTAAACTATAAAACAACTTGCTGGTGTAGACCTCTTTACACACTTGTTAGATCTTTGTCAGAATGCTGTCTGAAAGCATCTATTTTCTATTTTTGTGATTGATGACATTCATTTGCCTGTCACTTGCCCATGGACCTCGTAGCCATGCGTCGTTTTTTTTTTTTTTACGTCAATTTGGCCAATTTCGGATCAAGATTTGTGGCCTCCGAGATCAGTGTAATTCTACAATAAAAGTTTTCCCTTTTTTTTTTTTTTTTTTTTTGATGATGGGGGGGGGGGGGGATTGAGTTCATGTGTTTTTATATGTAAAGGTTGACTGGTGTGTGATAATTTAGATTTTTATCCTTTCACGCGATCGGCGCTCGCGTACATAAACCCATTTACATTGGCGATTTCATCGTTTCTTCAAACATATTTTGTGATGAAAAACGTAAAGGCGAGAATCGTCCGCGTTTCTCCAACAATGTCTCGCGAAAATTCTGGGAGTCAAGCACGTGATGCAGAAAAACAAGTGTCTTTAAACAAAACTACATTCCAGGATACCCTGCCACAGTCCCTGTAATTGACGTTCAAGCTTTTTTTTATGTAGGATTTTGTAGCCAATGAAGGTGATAAATGGATGCTAAAATCATTGAAATCGCTTCTCTCAATGTCTAAAACCACAGAGCTTTCCGATTGCTTTCAGTGCTCCCCAACCCCCAGCTGGCTTAGTGCTGGCTTCATGCTTTGGGCCTCAAAATTAGACACATTTGAAACTATAAATTTTCCGTCAATTTTGCATTGCCAGAAAAGGACACCTAGGTAGTGGTTGAATGCCGGTTGCTTTTCCCTTGCAAGTATGCAAAATTATCTCAGTAAGCTAGATTACTGGGGTAATTCCAGACCTGACCCACTTGAACTCGTTCTTTGATTGGTTAACACCAGCAGAGTTATTGCAAGAAGCGCGCGAGTGTCCTTCAAAGAATGTACGAAGGTTCCTACTACCTACCTCCTTTTCTTGCCGAAAAATCATTTTCATTTCTTCGTGGGATTAAAAAAATATAAGTATTTCAAGTGTTACACACTCCTCAGTTATTCAGTGTCTGAACTGCGTTTTATCATTTGGTGAAAGAAAATGTGTTTAAGCTAAAAATCGGTAGGGAGTAATCTGGCTCACGAAGCTATGTTTAACGCTGAATGTTGCTTATGTTTTTGTAGGTTCTAAGGAGCAGATATTATCGTGCTGTTTAATATTTTCTATTTGACGAACTCGCCACGCCACGACCATGTTGTGTTTCGTGTTTTGTGCGTGAAATCCATTGATGACGCGGCCACGCGTATGGGGCTTTGTGTCACTCTAGGCGCTCGCTGAGGCATGAAGCGCACGCGCATGATCACATGCTGTGGGGGTAAACAAACCCACAAAGCAGAGACGGACATTGATACGACTCGCTTGCCGCATCGTGTAGCGGAAAACAGAGGAGCGCACAACAAGTACGCAGATAGCAGTCCGCCGGCGCACGCCAGCGGCGCGGACGCGTCGGCGCGTCACGTGGATATACGCGACCTGACCGTCACACTGCCGGAGATGGTTGTGGGAGGGAAAAGCGGAAATGTTGGCGCTACGTCACGCACCAGCGTGTCGTCAGGTGGCGCTGTCGAGATGCACATAAGCAACAGTGATAAATCGATCTCAAAAAAGGACAAGGCACGGCATAAGTTGTCCAACAGTTTACTCAAGAGGGCCAAAGTCCTCATCACTGACCGTGCCACTCAAAGTTCGCCTTACAAAGTCAATGCCACACCGGCTTTAAGTCAGGATAAGTTTAAAGTGAGTAAGATTAAAGCTGCAATTGACAAGAAGCCAACCACGGTCGATGAACGATCTACTGCCGTGCTCAAGTACAGAACGCCGCATTTTAGGTATGTTTTCTTTGAACACATGTGTGTATGTGGCAGCGTTGGTTCGCGTTGGCGGGGTTTTTGCCCACTTTTTGGGCATTTTTTTACGAAATGACTCACTTTTTCAGAACCCACCGAGTTTTCTGGACCCAACTGAGTCACACTTTACTTTTTTGACGCACTTTCCTGACAACCCAGCGCGAACCCTGGGCAGGCTAATTCAGTTGTCCAGTCCAAGGAAATTCTGTGAAAAAAAAAAAAAAGAAAAATGTTAAGATAAAGGTAATCTGGGGTGATTTCGGGTTCTAGAGAGTAAAAGTAAAATCCCAAGAAGAGGCTACGAGGAGATTCGGAGGTCGGTTGAACAAATTGGCAGGGCATAAAATTTGGCAAATTTTGGTGGCCGTACGTAAGAGAGCGAAAATACTTTTGTTTGTGTTTAACTGACGACGAAGAAAGTTATTCAGATTGTTTGGGGGAGGGGTCGGCGTGTTCCAGCGGTTATGATTTTACCGGAAGTGGGAGAGGGAAGTTCAGCATGATGAAATGACGCACAGGAGAGTTACCCAGGAAATTTTTTTCTAGATTTCTTAGAACTCCTTTTTCTCCGTTTAGCTTGTGTACTGTGAATGGATGACATGTACATTTATAAAGCGAGTACGGTGGCACAGGTGTCACGCTGACATTTGTTTCCGAGAGACTACGTTACCGTCATGTACTATTGACCAGTGCCTCTGTCGTGTGTTTTAGGGCAGTGGCAAGCGTCGAGGTGCCGGCCTTGCGTGAGAACCAGGGCGTCCAGATTGGCTGGATCCAGGCTTGCACGGAGATGAGATTCATCAACTCGTATGGAAAGCATGGCTTGTGAGTACAGTAATAACATCGGGGCAATCTCAGTTTGGGGGTAAAATTACTTAAGAGAAGGCTAAAGGCAAGATATTTTTGATCTCCCCTCTCCCTGTCTCGTCCCAGGAGTAAAGTGGTATAAAAATTGAAAAATTAAGCCTCACTCTAAATGACGTTAAAATACTCTATTTTGCGGTGTAATGTGGGAAAGTGTATTTTTGCCTATGCTAGGCTTAGAGACCTATTTTTGCAGAGATCTTTTAATCATACGTTAAAATTCCGCCACAAGACAGCTTAAGCGAAATATCGCATTGTTGTGCTGTCTGTAAGAACAGCCTTCTTGAGGTCAGTCATGGTCGTTTTGGACGAACTCCAGGCATGTTTTCAAAAAAAAAAAAAAAAAAAAAAGAAAGAAAGAAAAAAACATCTGGCAGAGAAGGGGTGTTGACCTGTGTAGTGAAAGGTAAACTTGGCGTTTGTGTACCTGTAAGAGCTTCATAAACAAAACGGTGATGTGCGTATTTTGCCAAGGGGGGTGGTAGTGGTGTAAAAATATAAATACGTTCACTTATCACGGCTTAGTCCTTCATGTGACATTTATAGGCCTTTGTATGAACAGCTGCTACAGTGGGGCGGAAATTATCGAGCAACACCGTCGTTCATTTCCGTAAATCGGCGTCATGATTTGAACCGAAGAAGAAGAAGAAGAAGAAGAAGAAGAAGAAAAAAAAACATTGAGGGCCCTCTCAACATATCGACATGTCCGGGAAAGAAGGGTGTACGAATTAAAGAAATCACGCAGGTGAAGGTATTCTGGGTGAAATAATACCCGACGAAGGAGGGTATTATTACCCAGAATACCCGCACCTAAGTGATTTCTTTCATTTAAAGCATGATTTTACCAATAATACCCGTTCCGCTTCACTCCTTCCCCACTGTGTATGAAACCCGAAATTCAGGTCTTGATTGGGCCTATTGCATATCAAAAGAAATACAAAGTGTGAAAAAATAACACCCGGGACAAGCTATATATAGGGTTTGCGCACGTGATTTTTCACCATATGCCCAATAGATACAGAGAAGTATGAAAATTTTAGAGTCTCAGATTTGGTCTCAAAATGGATGATGGGGAAGATATTTTTATAACACAAAATAAATTTAGGGATGTTGATTTTGAAAAAGAAAACAGTGGCATATCATTTTCGGATTTATTAAAGAGAAGTTTATCAGAAACTTTGAAATAATAATGATTATACCTACGGGTATTATTTTCCCATGAAGACCCGTGCAATTGTGTGGGCCGTTCCCACGTACAACCCCCCCCCCCCCCCCCGGTCTTCATAGGAAAATAATACCCGCAAACAACAAAAGAATTTTGAGTTATGACGTCACAATCATGCTTTAAGTGAACGGGAAGAACCGTAGTGGCTCTTGCGGGCGTTGTACCTGTCATAGGAACAGTCATCTACCGGCTTTGCGGCAGCCTTTAGCCAATAATTCCTGTGCCTGACACAGACCACTTTGCTCGTCCTCTTCACAAATCTATGTACATTCAGTGCTTGGACTGTTGAATTCAAGATATGCCGCTACAGGTTCAAAACAAAATTGACGGTTTCATTATTACGAGTTGTTGTGTTATTTAGACCCGCATGTTATTTAGCTTCGTTCACCGAAATGCAAATTGTAAAATACAATGAGATCAGACTTTTTTTTCACTGAGTTGGGGGGGGGGGGGTAGCATGATTAGTCTGGTCAGTCCGTTGTGTCATGCTGGGTCACTGCTTGCGACTTAAGTCTATCCTTGGTACACATTTGTAGGAGTTCCTGCGGGAAAGTGCACTGTGTACACACAACAAATGCGTGCCTTTCTTCGTGTTTCTCTCGTAGTTTTCACGCATGGGGCTTGTTGCATCCGTGAACACAGCTAGAAAACACAATAGTAGGCGTTTAATTTGTGGTGACATTTTAGACATTATTACCAAGTGCTGGTTGTCTATGATTCTAATTCAGTAATTGTGTATTTTTGCGGTCTTCAAGCTTTTGGTTCTGAAGGTGAGTCCAGCAAACTGAAGAGCTCGCTCGATTTGGGTGGGGTGGCGAGTGGGGCGGGTGGGGGGGGGGGGGGGGGGGGGGGCTTACCCTTTTGTGTCGGCAGCCAAATAGGTGAGGCACTAAACAGAATCAAACTTACTTTAATCGTGATATTTCTGACTTTTTTCCCGCATCTCTATTTGTTGCGAGTCTGAAGTCCTGTGATCACGGAAGTATTTTCTGTGGTCACGGAAGTATTTCCTATGGTCACGGAAGTATTTCCTATGGTCACGGAAAAAAACCCGGAAAGAAGAACAGAAGGCGGGCTTTAGAAAGTACATTTCAGGCCGCAATTTGGCGGGGGATTGGGGGGGGGAGGGTGGAGGGGTTGTTAGGACACCTTTCGTGTACACGTGATTGTAAAACTAAGAATGTTTATTTTGACACTTAACCACTTAGGACAAGCTGGGAATTCCCCGAGATTATACTGGGCAAGTACACGATGATTGGTGACGCAGACGGCAAGCAGTATCCTTGGTATGGCTCCAAGCTTGAGCTACAGTCGGTTCAAGGGCCAACGACAACACCCACTGTCACCACAATACATATGAATGATAATTTCTTTCCTCAGGTAAAAAAAAATGTGTCTTTGTTTCAAATTCTAGTAAAAGGAGTAAAGATGATGTGAAGAGTGAAAGCTGTTTATTTAGCCCAATGTGGAGGGTATCAATCGCTTAGTTTAAACCTAAATACGAAAAAGTATCAGTTTTTTCTTCATAAAGGCGGAGAATATAGTTGAACAAGTGAAGGAATATAAAAATATAAGGGTGATGCAAACGGTTGCAGGTTACTTGGTACGTGCCTCACCCTGAATTCGACAAGACGCCACGCCTCACACATATCCACCGTAAGCAGAAGTTCTACACGTTTCTCGTGGCCAAGGACTTACAATCGGGACACTACCATGTGCTCAAGACCATCGAATGGCGCATGGAGCTCAACATCAGCGTCGACCCGACCGCACCGCTCGGAAAACGCGCCACGCTGTGCGAACCGTTCGAACAGTTACAGCCAGTCGTGTTGGACTATAACAGTATTAGGCTCGAACAGTACGCGCTGTCGCCGCCGAACGCGAACAACGCGCAGACGCTCATATGGCGGCCGCGCGATGGCGATCCGCGACTGATCGTGCCCCCGGTGGAGACGTCGGTCGACATGGAACGCTATCTACAGGCCACGAAAACGATGAGTTTTCAACTTGGCCCGGCGGCGACCACCGCTGGGGGCCACGGCGCGGCCGCGCTGGTGAGTCACGTGACCCGCATGGGACAGAGCAGCCAGGCCAGTCACAGTGTGCAGCTAGTCTGATAAGAGGGTGTTTATTTCATAAGATATTTCATTGTTTTTTTTTTGTGTTTTTTTTTTACTTATTTCAGAGTATTCTTTTTTCGGCGACACAACTTTTATAGAAATTTTTGGAGAAACTTTACACAATTGTGCAATGGATATTTTGAAAAAAAAAACAAAGAGGATAAATAATTATATACAGCGTTTTTTGTTGTTTTTTTTTTTATCACGAAAGGCTTGTTTTCATGTTTGAACATTGACTTTTGGCATTCACAAAAAAGTATGATCTTTAAAAGAAGACTTTAAGGATAAAAGTCAGTACAAAAATAACTAAAAGATCGGTTTTGTGATCATTTTTTTATTTTTCTCTGTGTTATTTCCCTAGAAAACAGAACTGGTCCTTTGTTGCGTCTCCGGCCCACCTATTTTTTGTTGTCTGTGTAGTTCTTGTTCTGTTTTATCAGTTGCAGAATATAGGAAATTCTTACATGTGAAAGTGAAAGCAATACTTTATCTCTTGGCTCAGGTGCTTTTGACGGCACAGAGAATTGCTCCACCAGCCCCACGCATTTTACCATCTTTTTGTTGTACTCACACTGGAGTAGGGATGGTATAAATGTGTTTTTCTTCAAAGCAATTTCACGATAAGTATGTAACATACTTTGAACCAAAAATAAAATAGGTTGGTTGTTAAGGCTTTCTGAAAAAAAAAAAAAAAAACAATGAGTAAGGCCTGTATATATGTTTATCTCTGGGCTGGAGTTATGTTTCTGACCCTTAGAATAAACATTACGGCTTAAAGAAATAGGCCCGGCGGGACTTGCCGGCCTCGGCTTTAAAATCATGCATCTTTGATTGTAGACATAGTTTCAGAGCTGGTTTAGCGTCGTGCATCATGTTAATCATGTTAGACTGTTAGTTGATTATAAATTATTGATTTTTTTTTTTTTTTTTTTTTTTTTTTTTTTTTTTTTTGAGTACCAAATTAGCGTGTACGTTGTTGTGTTTGAGATATTTAAATGTATGGAATATGTTGAAGAATCAAGTCTGTTGCAGCGATCTGGGGCAGCAACATGCTTGCAGCTCCATTCAGGTTTTTGTGTGCAACAGTAGATAAAAGGAGGGGGGGGGGGGGAATCCAACAAACAAAAATAAACAGGCTGAGTGGCATTTGGAGAAAAAAAATAAATAACAGTGCAACGTTTGGGTAGAGATGAGATATTGAAGGTGACCCAAAAAAAAAAAAAAACTTGAGAAACTTGTCTTACATCGCTGTATGTGAAATTCCAAGACACACGGTGGTGTCTCTTCGACCGCAGCCTGATAAGACTAAAGCCTCCACCCCCACTCTCGACTCCCCCCCTCCCCCACCCCCCCCCCCCCCCCCCCCCCCCCCCCACCCACCAGCAACGCCCATTCTGCAAAGACAAGTTTGTTATGGTAGAATTGTGGATTAAAATTGTAGGGAATTTGTTTGTTAGTGATCTTGTTATTGTATGCCGATGACAAAGTGGGTTTTCTTAACACGGCAGGGCTATAATTACCCTGGGTTACCCGCGCGCCTTCGGGGACGTACTACTTGCATTGTGTTTGCTCAACTTTAGAGACTATTTCCGGCAAGTATTCTAAGGAAAAAGAAACCGGCCCTGGAGCCGGGAAAGATACTACGGAACTACCCACGATTCGTTCGATGTAAACTCTGTCTTCATCTGCGAACACTTCTTTCCGGATTTTCATTGGTAGCGAAGAGAGCCCTGTCTGTTTCGAATGCATAAGCGTGGGAAGCCAAAAAGATGTGCTGTTTGTGTGCTATCAAGTATTAGCTTGTATGTTTCTTGACTATTATGTGGTTTTGTATATATTCTAGGTTTTAGCTGTGTATTAGCTAATTTATGCGTAGTTTATGAGGTGTGTACAACTGTCGCCGTGAATTTCAAACTGTGTTGACCAATCCTGGATTTGCCTGGAACGCAGAACGCTACCATCGGTTTGTTTTACGTGCACAGAACGCTGCGAGCGCTGTGTTCTACGTGCACAGAACGCTAGGAGCGGTGTGTTCTTCGTGCACAGAACGCTACCAGCGGTGTATTATGCATATAGAGCAAGCTGATGGAACGGGGTGGACAAATTTGGCAAGGTTTGCAATCCCACGTGTTCGTTACAAGCTCATCATAGAATTGCAGTTGCAGCAAAAGGCATTGAAATGAAGTGTAGAGATACGATTGTCATGGTTAAAGACACATACACTAATGGCAGGTTGGATATTGTTCTGTGGTGGGGGGGGGGGGGGGGGGGGGTAACCATTTTATTTCTGTTGAAGCACATTATATAAACAGGGCATTGCGTGTTATGGCGTATAAAAGTAACACGACCGTGGTATATACCCTGTCTGCCTGGTCCCTAACCTTTCCTTTCGTTGCGGTGATGGTTGCACTGCCCGTCCCTAGCCTTTCCTTTCGTTACGCTGATGGTGTGCACTACCCTGCCTGCCTGGCCCGTAGCCCTTCCTTTCGATGCGCTGATGGTGCATACTCTGCAAATATTCTCATGTTGTAAGGGAGACGATGCTGAACATGTTGATAAACAAATATAGGTTTGTTTTTTTTTTTTTTGCATTGCAATGTTCGCGCCAGCTTTGAATTTAACACCATATTATTTAAAATAAGAATTTTGAAGCAAATAAGAAACCAGATACTTTTGGTAGGCTATTCCGGAATAGACCACCGATAATCCAATCTCACAGAAATCAATAATACTTGCCTTTTCTTATACCAAAGAGTGAAAATAAGTTGAATAATGTAAATTCTTACCTTTTGGCCAAAGGAAAGGAAAAATATTGATAAACTGAATGAACATTTTTCTGTTATTAAAATGTCGGTAGTTAAGTATTGAATAAGCTATTGAAACTTATATCTTTTAAAAAATTTATTTATATTTTCAATTTTTTCATGTTTTCTATTTTTAAGGCAAGGAAATAAGTTGTTCATATACTCTGCAACATAAGATGATGAAATGCTGAAAGTAAGTTGATTTCTGTAAAAATCGATTTATCGGTAGCCTATTCCGGAATAGCCTACTGGAAAATATCTGATTTCTTATTTGCTCCAGAATTCTTATTTTAAATAATAAAGTGTTATTTCTAAGTCCAACTGGACACAGGCCTTTGACAGTCCTACGACCAGTTTTCATACAATTGGAAGTAAAGAGGTTTTAGTGGTGAAAAAACAAAGTGTGTGGCCATATTTTGTGCGTCCAGTGGGGTTCAGAGCTCTCAATGTTCTGCGTCTTTTCTGAAATTTCTTCGCATTCGCATTGAAGTGCGCGGACTTATCATCCCAGCATGTAAACCTTGAAGTATTTACGCGGCTCGGACTAGTTAATATCATTTTATATCTTGTTTATCTGTAGTGCAAATTACGTTGAAGAGTGCTCTGTCATTGTTTATGTGTTGCGATCTCAGTTAGAGCTTTTTTGCTAGGCGCCAAATGTACATGAAATATGTCTTAACAACGTCCATTTGTGAAATTTTCCAGGTTTGAATTATGATACCAGAATAACATAAAATATTGTACATGATCATGGTAATATGGAAGACTTCTGTTGTGGCATCTGTGTGGCTTGCAAACACTTTAACTGGTTAACAGGGCACGCTGAAATTGGAACTGATTAAACGACACCCGGTCCAGTGTTGCCCCCTCCCCCCCCACACCCGCGCGTTGGCCCGAGCCCCCCCCCCCCCCCTCCCAAACACCCCATTATTACTTCCCTCTTTTAATCCGCTTTTTTTTCGCACCAGCATTTTGCCAGTGTTTCAGTCCTCGCCAAGTTCAACCCTTTATAACACAAGGCTCATTTCTTATCATATTTTCACCTGTGTATATTCAGTGTTATCAACAGAGAAGAGTAGTTACGCGTAGTGGATGATTTGTGGGTTAATGACTGATACAAACACTCGTGTTGGTCAAGCGCCACGTGAGGCCATAAACATGGCGCGACGGTAAATAATCGATAAAACTGTCTGCTTAAGAAATAGGGGGGGGGGGTTGAGGGAGGGGGGAAGTGTAAAACACGTTCGCGGTGTCCGATGATGAGGTTTTGGCACCTCTGCGTCGATGAGGATGTTAAGGTGTGTGACAAGGCCGTAAACGGTGTCGTCACAATATGACGTCATCCACTCGTGACGTCACTGGTTGTTTAGTTCACTTTGTTTGGCGCTCCATGCACATGAAATCGTTTATTTTCGGGAACTAGTGTCGAAAATTGAAGCGAAAGTAATGGATATGTGAAGTAGTGCACTTTGGGGGGACGTCAGCATGGCGGAGTGTTGACGTCAGCAAGCCGCGCTGCCCGCGCACCCCCACGAGGTTTTCTGCAGTGGTCATTAGCAGCTGCCACAAATGGGTTCAAGCTTTGGTTTTTTTTAACGTGCGCTACGTAGTTTATCTGTAGAACTTGATTCATCTTCACTCGGATGCAGGTCTTCCTTTAATATGTTTTTTTTTACGACAATCGTTGCTGGGAAGTGCTACCAATGGTTTCGACACGAGCGATGCGTGTGTATTGTATACCAGTAACATTTTGTTGTCGTCGTCCTTTGCTATAGCAGGGTTTTTATACAGGTAACACACTGAACTGCAGGACGAAGTGGTACACACATGCAATGTGTTGTATTTGTTGAGTTGTGCGTCGAGCTGTTCTAGCGTTTGTTGGTAGATGGTGTCGTGTGACGTGTGGTTAGTGCTTAGATGTGTGTGAACGAAGTATTGTTAGATTCGGAGAAGACTTCAGACTCCCTCCTTCCGCCCCCACCTGTCTTTTACTTTTTTCTATACTTGTTTTTAAGTGATACCACTCCCCCTCACTTCCCACCCCCCCCCCCCCTCCGCCATCGTCTAGGATGGTTTGAGGAGGTGGGGGGGGGGGGCAGGGGGAGTTGCACATTTGTTAGCCCCCTCCCACCCCCCACCCCCCACCCCCCCCCCACTTCTCCCCCGCGGGCCTCTTATGCTACCAGATATCAGTGCGCCGTCGGGGGTGTGAGGGGGTGGGGTGCACATTTGTGCAGGATTTGGAGTCTTCGTGGTGCTTTACAGTAACTGTCCTTGGATACTCTTTTGTTTTTGTTTTGGTGGGGGCGGGTGGGGTGAGGGTGGTGGCAGGTACCCTGGTTCGTGTGTTTGGGGGACGGGGGCTAGGCTAATGCCCTCATACTCTTCATGAAAGCTGGCAGTGTGTTCCCCTTAGCCCGTGGCGGTGAGGTCAGTGGTGGGGGAGGGGGGAGAGAGTACCCGTGTTCCCTGTCAGCCCGTGGCGGTGAGGTGAGTGGGTGGTGGATTGTACCCGTGTTCCCGTCAGCCCGTGGCGGTGTGGGGGGTGGGGGAGGGAGTCTACCTATGTTCCCGTTAACCCGTGGCGGTGAGGGCGAGGGAGGGGTGGGGGTTGGGAAGAAGTCTTCTCTAGTGTTTATGTGTTTGGTCAGGATTAAATTAACCACTATTTATGCATCGAGGGGTACTGTTATGGTTTGCTTCATTATTGCCTTTGTCAAAGGGAAATTGTAGAATGGTTGTTGTTTTTATGTTATACGGATCAGACTGGAGCTACCGTGTGGAGACGACTTCGCTGAGCTCAGTCGTTTACCGACGGTCTAAAAATAGCTGTATATATTCTCAGATATTAACATTATTAAGAGTTTTCCTTGTCATTTGAAGGCTTATTAAAAAAGAAATTTCACTACAGAAAAACAATCATTGCTGTAAGTAAAGCAAGCAGCAATACGGAAGCATTGGTCAAATTTGTCAGGTGAAATTTTATGCCTCCAGCTACTGATTGTACTGATTTCCGGGTGTGGTTTTCAAACCCAGAAAAAAAAATGAGAAGCAGTATTATTATTATTTCAAGATGTTTTAAGAAGTTAGAGGTTTGCTCTTACAATATAAACCACCAGGCGTTATTTAGCACAATAATTCAAAGAAATAATGTTTGAGCAGAAAGAAAGTGAGCTTCAAATGGAAGTAGCCATTATTGAAATCGTTTTGGTGATGGAAGCGAAAGTGTAAACAAATCGCCATTTGCAGAGCGTTGCGCCGTTCTTCTGACACTACACGTGACCTCGGTCAAGGTCGCACAAGGAGGGCCGTGCCATTGTTGTGAATACGACCCCCCTGTGTTGTTGGACCACGTATTGGGGTTTACTTCGACGGGACAGTATTCATTAGCGTCCGATTCTTGTGGAGAGTAAAATAGATTATTCACCAAACAAAAAGTAGTAAAAAAAAAAGAGTTAGTTGTAAAATTGTGACTTTTAACGAGGATTCATTGGGGCCAAGTAAACGTGTGCAATCGTGTCCAATTTCAATGTTATACTGTGATACGTGTATTATTGAAATAAAATGTCCATAACGAGTGGAAGCTATCTATGCGTTAGGGCCTGTCCCTATGTAGTATGTAGAAGTGACCCCCCCCCCCCCCCGCCTCTACCACCACCCCAAAGAAAAAAAATTGTGACGTCACACATTCACTAGTTCTAGACAGTCTATACACATTTTTGAACACTCTAATATCGATTATGACAACTGCGTACGGAAGTTCTGTCGTCATTTTCACTCGAACGCCATAGTTATAAACCAACGTGAGTCCTGGGAATCAAGAAATTCCGAAAAGTCCCAGAAATTTATCTCAAAAAGTCGTGGGAAGTCCTGTGATTTTTTTTATTTATTTATTTTTGAGCGAAAAGGACAGGAACCGTGCAGGTAAATTTTGCGTTATCTGTCCGTATACAAAACTGCCCTCGCTTCATTCACACAAACGTTATAGGTATAAGCCATTGTGACACTAAGATTTAGTAACGAAACCCTTTTTAGTCCCAGCAGAGGCTAAAGCGATCCTCAAAAAATATGTACGTAAGTAAGGTTTTAAGTTGTAAAATCCTCCTGGGATTTTAGCCTTAGTGTCTTGTTTTTTTTTTTTTTTTTCTAAGATAGCAGACATCAATACCTGCCCGGCTAGTACTTTGTTTTGTAGTTTGCTTTGTTTTTTTAGACCAGCCGACTATGTCGGGCTGGTCTTATCAATAGAGGGGTATCCCGTCGCCCGTATGTACGTATGTATGTACGTGTGTAAACTTTCATTAAAATGCTTCTTCTCCTTCAATTTTGATCGGATTTCTCTCAAATTATACACGAATGTTCTCTAGGTAGGCCTCTCTTTAAAATTTTTTTTTTTTTTTTTGGCGATCCGCCAAAAATTGGCTAAATGGGGGACATTTGAAAATTTTCGGTTGCCAATTTTCAAAATGCTTCTTCTCCCACAATTTTGATCACATTTTCTTCAAATTTTGCACGAATATTTCCTAGGCAGGCCTCTTTTGAAAAATGACTCATTTTGGCGATCCGCCAAAAATTGGCCAAATGGGGGACATTTTTTAATTTTTTGGTGTCAAATTTTCAAATTGCTTCTTCTCCCACAATTTTGATCGGATTCCTTTCCAATTTTGGATAGTTGTTCTCTAGGTAGACCTCTCTTGAAAAATTACTATTTTTGGCTATCCATCAAAAATTGGCCAAATGGGGGACATTTGTAATTTTGTGGTTGCCAATTTTCAAAATGCTTCTTCTCCCAGAATTTTGATCAGATTTTCTTCAAATTTTACACGAATGCTCCCTAGGTAGGCCTCTTTTGAAAATGACTCATTTTGGCGATCCGCCAAAAATTGGCCAAACGGGGGGCATTTTTTAATTTTTTCCCCTTATGAAAGAATTGAAAGAATGACTCCTCATCAGCCACAACTACATCGATCAAGTGAGCGAATATTTTCTCCATTCAGTTACGGCTTTTTTCGTAACCGCTGTCTGCGAATTTGATCATGATTTTGTGTGTGATTCTTGGATATATATTCTGTAGGTCACGGCTGGTCACCATGTCCCTGGACATGCTTGTTTTTTTTTTTGTGAACCACTTTGTTTTTGAAATCTTAACTGACGCCAGGTATCTTATCCTGTTGCGGACGTTAGTACATGTCTGGCTATTGCATTTTTTCGTGATCCGCTAAAATATTGGCGAAAAACCAGTCCTTCATTAAAATCTTATCTAGCGCCAGGGCTATAGTCTTATTTTATCTATTTATTCACTGTCGTTTCATATATATAACTTGACAATTGTTGTTGTTGATACCATAACAACGTCACACATACCAAGCACATAATTTCTAACAGACGGAAATACATCCGTTTCTCATAAGAAAATTCATTTTTATTTGGGATACCAATCATTCTTTTTCATTTTTTATTATTATTTTTTTTTCACTGTGATTTTACATTCAGAAAAATTAAAAATTTTGCAAAAATTATTTTCCTATTTTTAGAATGGTATCGATATATGAATAAATGTCCCTGTAATAAGACAGGCAATAGCAAACCGAAGGTCTTTTTCAATACAGTCACTTTTTTGGAAACGCAAGCATCTATAACCGTGCGTGAAATTTCAAAATTGTGTAAATTGAAACTATTTTTTCGTAAAGTTTTCCAATAAAGTCCAATATAATTTTAGATTTGAGCAATGGGTGATATCATTTTTGATTTTACAGTTGCTACACATCGAATTGACTGAATATTAAATTTTGAGACTATATATGTATAATTCTTGTGGATAATTTTAAAGTCAAGCATGTTATCCCTAACCACGCTAGTGAGATACTTGGTTTTAATGCTCTTTATTTAATTGTGTTCGCTCAGTTTGCCGTCGTCCTACACAGAACAGAATCACGTTTTGCTCTCATATAAAGGTTTATTTGCTTTGCTTAAGCCCAAAGTCTTCACAATTATTTTTCCTTTAGACTTATGCTTTAAGCCCTAAAAGGCATAAGGAAAACACCTGAAGGCCTTCCGGAAAAGTCTTAAAGAGCAAGAAAAGTTACTTGTCAGAATTCAATTCCTTTGTTTATTTTATCATATTACTGTTGTGTTATTAAAACACTCCACCTTACTGCATTGGGAATGAATAAGACATTAAAAAAACAAGCATTCGTTTGTTGTGAAGTAAACTATACGGTTACGTGGCAGAAAATGCTCGTCATGGAGCATCTGTTTTATGCCTTAAGGAAAATGCCTTAAGTACGCAAGGATAATTCCTTATATAAAATTTGTCCTTAAGAGATTTTGACTTTTTGCTTGTGACTAGACCTTAAAGCTGTGATGCATATTTTTAGAATTCATTTTAAGAATAGGTGATTCATACAATGTCATTTTTAGCCCCAGCTTCTACAGAAGCACAGGTTATGGCAGTCGATAATAGTATGTGCCTCTGTGCATATGTGCTATTTTAAGCTGAAAAATCGTATCTCCTCCTGGGTTTAAACAATGAATCTCTTGAAATTTTGGTTAATGGTACCTACCTGATTATTACTTTTTTTGGCAATTTGCCAAAACTTGGCGGAAATATTGGCCAAAAACCAAATTACTTTAAAATATATCTTCACCTAGGGTTTTCGCGGAAACGTTCAAACATTTTGATGGAAGGTATGGTGCATAAGTGTCCACCTGGTTATTCTTTTTCGCGATTTGCCAAAAAAAATGTCGAAAATATTGGTGAAAAAAAAACAATTTTTTCGTAAAATCTAACTGTCTCCTGGAAAATAGTCTTACTGTCTAAAAAGAAGGCAGCACGCGAAATTTTGGCGCAAAACCATAATTTTCAGTTAATTTTTAACTAGCTGCTGGAAAATAGTCTAACTGTATTGAAATTTTACTTGAAGGTAGCATGGATTACTATCCAAATGGTTCTTACTTTTTTGTGTGATTGGCCAAAAATTGCCGATAAGCCAAAAAAATCAATAAACTCCAGGAAAACAGTTTTTTTACTGGATTGATATTTTGAATAAAGATAGCAAGCATTACAGCCTACATAAATGTTACTCATTGTGCTGACTGGTGAAAAGCATTTTTAGTAAAATTTCGACGAAATCCAGGAAATTACTGTTGTAATTCCTTTCATATTTCTATTTCCTTTCATTGCAAGTGTAAATACATCTACTGCAAAAATAAACAATAAAGATGGCAATGGATTTCCATCTCGCACTGCATTTAGAGCTTTAAAATATTGACTGGTATATCTATTATTAATGATACAGTTTTCAATATTTTTCTAAAATATCTTTACTTTACCCATATATATATATTTAAGCCAAACTTAAAGTTTTTTAGACATGTATCAAAGAAATTCCAAGGCATTTTCAAAGTCAATGAAGGCAAGGGTGCTTTCTTTCATAGTTGTCGAGGTTTAAGTAATCGATACAATCCATCATCGATCTTATGTTAAGGCCATTGTAACTGCCCTTGATGAAGCCATATGTTCAGGACTAATAACATTTGGTAGAATCTTTTGGAATCTCGGGACTAGACATTGTGTTATTATCTTTGTGTCTTTGTTTTTCATATCTCTGCGATCTCCAATTTCTGTTAGGTCTCTTCAACAGAGTTAAATCTTTGATTTTCCTGATAATAAATCTCTTCTGTATGCAACTAAGACAGCAACATTGAAAGCTGTATTCATAATGATTTCAGCACCGTATCGCTTACATCGTTCCAGGAAAAAATAATAACATTCCTTAGTAAGTGCATCCGTTCCTGAGGCTTTACAAATTTTTATAGATCACATGGACTCGTATAATTCTGACTTTGTTATGCTACGCTTTAACATTGTATTATTAGTATCACTTATTCGAGGAAAATAACGTGAGTCAAAGTACAAAACTCGAGACCTCGCCTGATAGATCTTCACTATTATTATATAATGTTGCACTGAATTTTGCTGTTTCTTCTAAGATTTTGTCCTTACCAGTAATATGTTCTCCATTTCTACCTTGTAATTTTGTGATGCTTTCTTCATACTTTTATTTTTCTAAATCCAAAAATCCAAAGATTTGAATTTCATTCATCATGTTTGGGATTACTTTTGATGAGAGAACCGTACAATTCTGTACGTTCAGTCTGTTCCAGAGACAGCTTTTTGTTTTCCAAATTAAAGGCTATTTCATGGCAGTTACGTAGTTTTATTGAAAGACAGATCGCTTTCTAGCTCTTTGATTTTATTTATTAATTTAATTTTCGGAGATTTTAGTTTTGAGATTTTCTTTTGAGTATTCAGTGGATTTTTTTTACATTAGGTGTTTTAAGTTTTCCCATTTTACATGTGGGTCAACTTTAGTATAGGAACTTGATTATTATATAACATGACCGAAGTATTGCCCTAAAACTAGTTTTCTTAATACCTTCCTCCTAGGACTTAGAAACGTTATAAAATATTGATTGTTTGTAGGTGTCACAAGTGTTCTCATGGTTTTATTATTATTGTTATTTATTATTGCTGTTATTCTTATTATTCTTATTACTCTTATTATTCTGATTATTCTTATTGTTATTCTTGTTATTCTTTTTATTATTACTGTTATTGTTATTATTTATTTTTTTTATTTTAATTATTAGTTCCGATCATACTCTTGCCTGCGGATGTTCGAGACTATTGAATCTACTATTCAGTCAATTTGAATCTACTGGCACGGCAGTGAAGTTGACTGCCGAGTTGCGCAGCCCCTATCTCCTTTTCTCGTCCCTAATATATATATTACCATAAATGATACACCTTGTACGGTACAACGCATCTTGCAAGACAGCTGTACGCCGCAAGATCACTTATCCAGGATTACCACGCAATTCTTAAAATGAACTTTGCTGATTTCTGTTTCCGAACATCGAATTAATCTTGGTGTCTACAGTGTGAGAAAATGCACTCAATGTGATCAACATTTAGTTTGTAGGTTTACAGAAAGTAATGGACAAAAAGTCTTTTATTAAAATCTAATTGACGCCAGGGATATGCTCTTACTGTCTTGGGGCATAGGTGTTCACATGGCTAAATGGCTATTATAACATTTCATTATTATTTTTGGCGGTTTACCGAAAATTAGCGACAATATTGGCGATGAAATATTTTGGTGTTAAAATCTTGACTGACGCAGATATCTAGCCTTGTTGTTTCTAAATCTTGGTTAACGGTTAGCACATATAATCAGTCTCAACAATAGTATTCAGGAACGTTGCTATCACAGTACAGGGAGTATCTGATTGCGAAAAGAGGGTATTCCAGAGATACTTGGCTATTTCGTTTAGCTTTTGAAGCTGTGCGTCCATAGCGTATGGATAAGGCATCCTTGAACTAGCATTGATCTTGAAAGGCCCAAACCCTATTTTCTTTTACATTATAATAATGATATCATACAAAGAGTAAGGTAGCGAACCCCTCAGTGACACCTATGTGTTCCAGTTTGTGTGCGAATATCATATAGAAGGCATGAGCATATTATAGCGAATGTTTTAGTACTTCTTAAACTTCACACTGCATTTTAGCATTTGAGTTTATTTTACTTTCCAGAAGGGCTGCAATGGGTACCCGTGTTTTTTATCAACACAGGAATGCTATTTGTGTTTATTTAAAACAACGACTTTTGAACACCATTTTTTCAAAATCCAGTTGAACATCTTTTCATAATCTTATTTTTTGCGAATACGGGAATGCACTAATAACTTAAAGTCACATATCTGAGAACAACACAGAAAAATGTGGAATTGATCGTTTTCACTTTTTAGAACCGAACTGACACTTGTTTTTCATTACCCCACCTTCCCATGCCCTCCACGCACTATAACAAACCACATATATGGGAAAGCAGTCGAGATGTGCTTCTAACACTAGTAAGTAACGCGCATTTATTTTAAGTAGCAACAGGTAAACCCCATCAGCCATCGTTATTGTCAAACAGTTGACCTCTGAGAAAATCTATCATGTATGCAAAAACGCAGAGTAGATGGATATTTTAAAAAGTAGTTGCTACTTTTTTATGAGTCTTATTTTTGAGGAATAACCAGCGGTCTCCGGAGTAAAAAGATGTTCCTACACAACAGACCGAACCGCCGTATATTATAGCTGTTGGGCAACAACGCAGGACTGAAACTTGGCAACATATTTTTAACAAATGCTTTTAACAAATGCTCAGCAAAGGGAGGAGGAATCGTTGGGGCCAGGTTAGATCCTCGCGAATTGTTCAATTTGATTAAAAATATGATATTTTTTTTTTCCAAGTGTCGCGCCTGCTATTTTCTTGTTACTACTTATCAATAGAAGATTAATGTTGCTTGGCGCAAATGGCAAAAATCTTCCGGCCTTGTATGTAATCCACTGGTCGGATCATTAAAATTGTGAATTAAAAGTTAGAATTTGAAAACTCACACGATATAAAAAATCTCTAGAAAAAAAATCGACTTTTCGTTCGGCTGAAAAAAATTAAGTACCAAAATATTTTTATTATCCTCGAAGCAATGACTTTTAAAAACAATATATGTGTTTTTATTATCAGAAAACCATTACACATACTTTGTGGGAAATAATATACCTAAATGAAGAAGAAAAGTTTGATTCATGCCGGATCATCTTTTTAGAAATATAAAAAAGATGGCCAGTCGAATAAAAACATCCTGTCTTTAATCTTGTGCCTTATGTGACCCAGCCGCTCTTAATATATGGAACTTTGATTTTACTTGCTTCTTGCTAAACATATATATACAAATATATATGTATATATATATATCCCTCTATGTATTAATCTGAAAATTTAGCAGCAATTTGGTTCCTACAACATGTTAAAAACGCTTGTGTTCCTGTCAAATGACCAATATAATGAACACACTACATTGGCAGTATATCACTTTATAATGCCTGAATTTTTAATGAATGGGGCGTGTAATTTAAAGTAAAAAACTACTTATCTTAGATTTTAGACATATTACAATTTAACTTTATTCTGTTACACTGTAATTTCTATTACTATAATCAGGCCATCTGCTGTTAGAGGGCCCGCAAAACGTCAGGGTATCTGTTGATAACCTCGTTTTTGGCTTGAAAATTATCAAGTGGGCCGTAAGTACTCTGACTCGCATTTTCAACATCGCTTATTCATTGCTGTGCTGAATGACTTGTCACATGTTTCTTAACTTTCAAAGGCATTATATCGGTAACACCAAATTGGATAATTCTGTTTATTAGTTTCTCTATTGCATACGGAACTGTAATTATTTAAATGCAATCAGTTTTGATTTTATTTGAAATTAATAGTCTACAATTGCTGTTATGTACTTAATTGCAACACTGCAAACGTTATTAAGTTTAATTTACTATTATTACTTGTGTTATTATCCATAAATTACATTAAGAGTTACAATTTTACTTGATTTAAGATTTTTTAATATCACAATTATATCTCTAAATGTTTTGCCTGAAGTGGGTGGTACTACTTAAATTGTCTCCAAGGAACGTCTCTCATTTTACAATGTGTAGTTTAGACGTGCAGAAAACCCAAATATCTTTTTTGAAAAGCAGGTAATAATTAGCATTTCAAGCGCACCAAAAATTTTTCGGGCGCATTTTTTTAGAGTAGTGGACCCTGGGTGTAAAATAGCCCTCTACCAAATGCATCTCCGCGGGTATACTTCGAGTGATGCCTTCTACATCTACAAGATACTTTATTCATAAAATGCACATTAAGAAGTAGATGTAGACTACGAATCCATGGAAGACTAAGACAGTCAGCTGGAATTGTGTACTGAACGCATAGTGGTTGATTTATATACCATTAACAATATCTTAATTTTGGACAAGGCAGAAATAAAGTAAATTACGTAAAGGGCATTCTTTTACTAGAGTGATTGCAAAAAAAATAAAAACAAAAATACAAACAAGAGTTTCACCACAAATATAACTGGTAATATTAACAAAAGCAAATACTCTGAGAGGGCAATGAATACATAGAGATCCCCTTTCATTCTTTACGAGAAAGAACAGAAGAGGGTCAAGCACTCTGAATGCTAAGGTGTAAATAACACCTCAAAGACAGCTCGGCGTGTCACCAGCGAAGCAATGTCCACGTGATGATTGTAATTAGTTGTATAGCATATAATACATAGTACATAGCTGTAAACGAAAGGCAAGCGGTGTACACGTGATCAAAGCATGGTGCTAAACGTGAGAGGTAGCTAATACGTGATCAAACCACGTCCCCCAGATCTGAGTCGCAAAAAGCGTGTAGTAAGCACCACACCTTCCAATCCTTTCCCAACAAGCCAAGGCAGTGTTTACTATTATGATGCCCAGTCTATTTTTCTTAGTTTAGTGCACAGTACCACATCCTTTCTTCTTCCATCATATATGTATATATATATATCTTACACAATCTCATTTCAGCGGATCTGTCAAATTTTTTAGGTGTAAAACCAGCGACTTTATAAAGCTGCTAGAAAATTTGGCGTCTTTACAAAGTCGCTGAGTGAACCAGGAACTTCACAAAGTCGCTGAAATTTTCAGCAGCTTTGTAAAGCTGCTGATTTGACAGATCCGCTGTAACATATATATATATATATATATATATATATATATATATATATATATATATATATATATATATATGTATATATATATGTTACAGCGGATATATATATATATGTTACTGGTTGCTGGTACACTCAGCGACTTTGTAAAGACATATATATATAAGTTTTCCATTCATTTACAAAAAGTTCATAATTGGGACTTTATTTTCTTAAAGGTAACTTTACATAACCATCCTTTGTAAACAAATAAAATTATTGCTCTCCCTTCAGACTAATTATTCGTTCAAGCTCCAAAATGTATTAACTCCTTTTCAGATTGTTTTTGGTTCCCTTGTGGTCTGCGTCCACACGGATTCAATGAAAAGGTATCTTGTAAAACCAGTAGTTACAAACAAACTATTTTTCTAGTAAGGCTAAGCGTCTCATATTTTGTTTCAAAGATAAAATCAATGCAATGAAATACAGTTGTTTTAATCATTTTCAAAATGTATGTTTCGAATTATATGGATTTCGGACAATTGTGAAACATATGCCTGCTTCATTACATTCTTCACACTCTGTACTTTGCCTTATTCCCAATGCCTGGCCTAAGTTATGAGTTATTATGTCGTTAATTCTTTTGTTTTGAAAAGTGACTAATTTTTAGCTTTTATAAGACTATGATAAAAGCTTTCGCCCATATCAGTCTCGATTCCATCCATTTTAGAAGGACCTCGAAGATGATGTCTCTACATGAACCATTTATTGCAGTCTGTTCTATATTTAGTTTTCGCATCTCAATTTTATTTCCATTTATCACAGCAAAGATTTCTTGGATGCTTGATTTCTGTTTCTTGGATGCTTTCTTTAGAAAGTGCTGGCCAGCAGCGCTATTGGACGAATCCTCGGCAACAAAAAGACCTAAACTATAATAGTGAGTCGGTGAATCTGTTTTATACTCTACCAAATTACATTTAGTAAATATTTGAAGACGTTTAAAGACGCATTAGACTTTAAACCCGATGGGTCTTAATTTTCAGATTTCATTTCCTCAGCTGAAACTTCACAAATCTCCTCATATTGTACCAAAATCCATTTTTTGGTGTAGCTGAAGATGAGTGGCTTTGACGGGTCATATTTTTGCATGAATGAAATGAATAGGTGCTGTTGCCATTTATCACATTAAGTGTTGACGCGTTGCACATATGCCCGCAGCGTGGACGCGTGGTGTAGTGACATCGTACCAATGAGATCTCAAAACCTTGGCATTGGGTAGCTACATATCTCACTGAACCACTATGCAAGTAGACAAAACGTTTTCTAGCTAGAAGGGTCTGGCTATTGTGGATAAATTTTAATAAAACCCACGCCAAGTCGCAACCCGATTGTACTTCAAAATGGACCTGAAGGCGGAACGAGTAGTCTTGATAGAGTCAAAAGAAATCTTGTAGTGAAGACGAAACAACTCATGCATGCATGTGCCTATCTCTAATGAGTTTGCTTGAGACTGGCAGGTAATGGCATCACGATAGGGAACTAAAACATATCAGAAAGATATGTTGCTAGAAAAGATAAGACGTTGTTGCCATTGATACAGCAAGATACTTAAAAAGGAAGACGATGGTGGATTCGATTCATCCAAGTCGACTTGAACACTCAGATGGCCCACTATGTAAAATGACTGGACAATGTCCCTAGCGTCTCGATTTCAGCAAAGAACCTACTTTATAAGACGATATACCATCGTTGATATGGTACTTCTTTGTAAACAGGGCATAATTGTTTGATTGTTAACTAAACAATAAATTACGTGATCGGAGAGAGGTTTAATATGCTAACAATACATTGATATGCAAGAAGTGACCTTAATCCATCTATGATTCTTTCCAAGATGACCTTGATAAAAAAAGGGCCCAGTCCTATGTCGACACCTTTGTCTGAAACTGAAGCGATGTAGTAGAATGAAGCCAGAAGGGTATATCAGGCAGGAAATTCTTTGGGAATGGCAACCAATAAAATAATCGAGGGTTGCAAGGGATAGACCTACGAAATTACTTGGCAATCTCCTACCGCATAACACACCGGTATTCATCTGATTGTGTTCAGGAACGCAAATTCTGGATCTCCATTTCTGTGGCGACTGGAAGGCCAATGAGGGATTCGACCAAAGACACATTTTGGTGAGACGACATAACAAACCAAGCTATGAGGCGTTGAAGCTTTGCTATTCTGGCTGAAGAAAGAGAGGCTTTGCACAGAATACGTCGTATACGTCTGCTTGAAGCTCTGTTTCCTGAACGGGAACAAGCTTTGAAGTTTTCAAGGAGGTCTGACCCGAAGCATTGCTTGAGCAATAGGATAAGCGTGGCTTCGAGGGAGCCCTTGTCTAACAGGATAACAGCCAGTAGTCTCGATACTGAAAACTGTAACAACCACGGAAAGTCCTATGCGACCATTTCTTTTCTTCAGGGCCTTAATGACCATTGTGAACACACAGGGAGTGGACGACAGACCACACGGTTTAGCCAGAAACCTAATCCTCTGATGGCATAAATGAAAGCAAAAAAAGCGATGTGATGCATAATAATGTAAAAGTCAAATCTGATAGGTTGGCTAAAATCCCCCACTTTTGTACAACATTTCTTAAATCGTTAGCTCTCATATTACTTGTTTTGTTTTAACGTTTATTGGTAAGGGATGATTATAGCAGGGTATAAAAGCGTCGAAATGCTTATGTTTATCGACAATAGTATCTCTCTTGATGGGCGATGGGTAACCACAGCGGAGCCACCTGATCACCCTCTTGGGAGCATTTAATGTCACCTAATGTGGCACACTTCAAACTGCTTTAAACTTCTGCCTACGAGCTATTTGGTTTGCTTTCTAGAATGGCCTGGTGTAGCTATCGGGTGGACACTCGTGATATGATATAGCCATTTACCTTTACAGGATTCAATAAAATCTGGTGGCATTTCTGAATCAAAAAAATCGCGGTGGTCGAAGCAAACCTAAGAGTTTGCGAGATAAGTTCGAGTAAGGTAGAACCTGACCTATTTGTAGTAAAACGAGCAAAGTTAACAACTGTGTTAAAACTTCTAGTGTGTCTTATGTTAAGTTTGAATAGAAAACCGTTTCAAAAGGCTAAAACATGTCTGGTTGCACTAAATGTTGGAGCGTTTCAAAACAGTCTCCCTGGAATGAGATTACCAGTAGCAGCTTTCTCACTAATTAATCTAGCAAACGCCACTCTCGTTACTTTCTTTGACGATGCGCCAAAAATGGTCACAACTTTCCGATTATTTCTGTTAAAACCTTTTAGAAGAATCGCCTTGAAATTTGTGTAAATATCTGTAATATTTCTCCCTATTAAGTTAGAATATTTCTTGGCGATTGGCTAAAAATCAGCGAAAAAACAAAGTTTTTAGACACTGATTTAGGACAGTTTCTACATATTGATCTTCAAAATCCAAATTCCAATACTTTTTGAAATAATGTTTTCAGAGTTAATATGGATCTTCTCTGTATGTTTTAATATGAGGCTAAGAGTATTTCTGGAGATGTGTAGAAAATGTCAAAGAACACGAGGAAGGCTGGGAACTGCAAAAGGAGATACTTGTTCAATATTTCATCATTAACGATGTGACGAATGAAAAGAAGATGGTCGGACGCTAAACGTAGCAGGAAGTAAGACTTAACCCCACTTATGGTTTTTCCCTGTTAAACCAGCACTGAAGATATATGCCCAAATATGAGTAGATGATGGAGCAGTTGGACCCGAAACCATATGCAATCGCTTTATCCATAAGCTTTATCCATAACATAGAAATGGGATTACGCCCAACTTTGGAAAGTTGCGATTGAGAAACACAAGTGTGGTTCTAAAGTCATGCAGAGGGCATACGTTACGTTTGCCATCGAGTGCATTGACTAGAGGACGGCTTCGCTGTTTAGTCACGAGTGGTTGAAGAAAATACGCTTGATGATTTTCTGATGGAAATTTTGAACAGGGCTTAGGTGCAAAGGAAAGCATCACTGTGAAATTACATCACAAAGAAGGTGTTGTGTCTAAATTCTGCAAATTGCCTCAAGTTCTACTGGCGATTAGAACTAAAGTTGAACAAGAGATCGACAACTTCTTTGACAAAGATATGTTATTGCCCGTGAAATTATCAGAGTGGGCAACTCTAAAAGCCAATACTCAAGAAAACTTATGTAAGTAAACAGTGTAGTAATGTTAAAACTACTACAAACCTACATTTGAATATCAGCTCATGTCCTCTGCCAATCATCGAGTGCGTGCTGGCTGCATTAAGTGGATACAATAAAATCACAAAGATTGACTTCAAAACAGTTTAGTTACAGATGATCGTTGATGATAAATCAAGAAAATATTTAAAGACAAGGACCCCCGTAATACTTATTCCAATTTAACCGTTTCCCTCGATGGGAACCATTTAGCAATTCAAAAGAGCAATTGAGAAAGTATTAAAAGGATATTTAATGTTCTGGCCATTCTTGATCATTACCGGATGTGACGATGATAGTATTGAAATCATTGCAATTAGTGTCACAAAGCTTGTATCGATACGGACTAAGAGTGAATCATCAGAAATGAATCCTTCAAAGATACCACAGCATGAATTTCGTTCCCATATAACAGATAAAGACGGTGTACACAAAACAGACGAGAAGATCAAAGCAGTTGTTAAAGCACCATCACTACGAAATGTCTCTGAATATAGAAGCTTGGTTGTCATTACAGATTTCTGCAATCGGTCAACAAAAGACGAGTGAGCACGCCAATGGGTTTAGGCAAACAGAAAGAAAAGAAGACTGAAGTCCTGGGATTATTTTATGGATCATTATGAGGTAAAGTTTCTGGTTGCGTTAAAGCAAATTGCCAAAGACACAGTCAAAGACAAGATTCTATGTAAAGTTCTAGATTACACACATCGGAAGGGGCAAAATCTATTGAACATGTGTTATAAGCATATTTTTTCGCCATAATGAAGTATCTTCTGCCTGGAATGTAAGCCTTTAAAAAACTATATTATCGTATCTGAATGGTAACAGGACACAGTGGTACAAGAGCGCCATACTTCATATCCTGATAAGGTGAAGATGAAAGCATTGTCGATATCTTGCATATGGTGGTTAGGTTTTGATAATGATATACAAACTTTTGCTTATTTGAAGCACCTGTCAAGTTTGCTCAAAGTTCCCGTTAGCAACGGTAGATCCATTATAGTGACCTAATCAACCATTGAAAAGGTTCCATATAGAATTTTCAGGTGCGTTCCAAAACCACATATTTATATTAGTTATGGATGAACATTAAAGTAGGCCCGAGGTGCAAATTACTGGAGTACTGCTGAAGAGACCATGATCTGTTTATTTGCCACGGTGTTTGTAACGTAATATTTATCGACAATGGTAGAACAGTCCAAACTGAAGACGGCTTCGTTTTAGTTCAATCGATCATGGATGGCATAGTTTACAGAAATTTAAATGCAAAAGACAACACTGCATGCCGTTTATTCAACACAGATGAAGGAGTTATTGTCAAAGACTATCCGCGAAACCGCCCTAAATCGACAATTAAACACAAGATTTGTGATATAATGTACTAGATTTTATTTTGGAACTGTGACTTCAAGTCGTTGTGTTGATCAAAACTCGCAAGGAACCAACAAATGAAAGCAAGAGCTATAACGCCCCCCTGAGAGATAATTTCCCACAAGTCCTCGATCAGTTGAAAACTCTATGATCGAGCAATTATCCAAAATCTATGTAGCTGCCAAGAAATCCGACGCAATGCAAGACGTAATAAACCCATTACTTAAGTGATACCCTCTAGGAAAAATTAGTGTCCAACCACTTCTTTCCGATTTCTTAGCTCTAAAAAGTATAGGTTCTCGTATATTTAGTAGATCTGGTACATCTGTAAAATCACTGTTCTAGTTCATATTAAGTTCATAATATAGTATTGTTCGCAAATACTAACTCTCAAATATATATTTCAGTTCGAGTGTGTTTAATTTTAAGATATCAGAGTATTAAGGTACAATTCTTTTTGAGATTGGAATTGACAGGTTGAAACGAGAGTTGGAATGAGGTTGAAACGAGTATTAACTTAATGTGTGAAATATTCTGCAAAATAATACTTATACGGAGAAAATATCAGATGTTGGTCACAAGTATCGTATGGCCGTCGGTTTAAATTGTAAAAGAGCCTCTTGACCCCATGGACCTCCGGATCTTATAGAGTCCGACCCTCCTCGAGCTACCAGTTTTGCTGTCTAACAACAGTCCCACCGGTATCTCGACCTCTCCTCCACCTTCTTTACAAATTACCACTTGAAGTATGACAACGATCTTCACCACCTCTACCTCTCAAAAATATTCTTACGAAAGTAAAATATACAATACCATCCCCCCACGGTAATAATATTAAATCGTTTCATGCTAAACCTATTCCTGGGGTCTTCTTAATTGCAATTACTCCACTGGTCTGTCTATTCTGCATCATGCTTTTGCTCCAGTCGAATGCCTGCACACTTTGCCGTGGATTGCGAGCTTTACCGTGGGAGACTGGGATCCTGGTCATTGAGTTGTCCTGTCTTGCAGCATCGAGTTAGCAGGCAACAGTTGGTTTTGGCCCGATTCTTCAACCAAGGAAGGGTAGTCATGGTTGTCCTCCATGAACGGCTGGTCATTTTGGCAAACTACGCTGCAGTTTAAGGGCAAATCTCAACATGTACAAATGTTGCTGTTCCAGGTGTGCTAGTCCTAGTGGGAAACCCCCGCTGCCAAGTGAGGTGGTCAGAATAAGGCCGGGATTAGCAGACTTAGGTGAAAAATTAAAATGGACACATATGGAGAATAAAATTATGAACACAAAGATTTGCAAAACACCACAAGGTGCTAACAAGCATTCGTACTTAGACATCGAGTCTCCTCCCACTCCGTACTGCGAGCACATCGTTGTTTCACCAAAACAAGTGTCTTTTAAATCTTTCACCATTTGTAGATCAAAAAGGTGTATTTTCTGCCATCGGTTCTCTACACTCTATCAAAAGACTCTGCTCGGGCGATATTTTAATACAAGTATCTTCGTCTCAACAGAGTAAAACTCTTCTAGAAATGTAAATATCCCAATGAAAAGCCCAAAGCCCAAAGCACATTAAACTACACCAAAGGGGTCATTAGTTATTTTAAACTAAATTCCTGTACCGAGAAGGAACACGAACACGAGCTCGACAAGTACGGAGTCACAGGTTCTTGGTTCTTGGAACCCATATGCCTACATTCTCATTCTGTAGGTCATCGTTTGCCTCGGTTTCGAGCGTTGGCTACCTTAAATTAGGCGTCAAGCTCTACATCCCTAACCCTGTGCGGTGCTACAAATGCCATATATGGACATGGTAGTGTCAAATGTAGAGGTCTGACGTAATATGTGCAATGTGCGGTGAGAATGGTCATGACTACAAATCTTGCACTGGTGATACCAAACGCATTAACTGCAAGGGAAGTCACCCAGCGTTCGCAAGGATTGCCCAGTGTTGCTCATTGAAAATGAAATACAAAAAACTAAAGTATGAAAAGTCCGTCCCGTACCAAGATGCACGGAAATTAGTTTTAAAATCACCCTCATCATATCGTCCATATGCTGCTTCTGTCGGAACTAATACCCGAGAAGCTTCTTGCCAGATTGATATTACGTGGATCACAACTCAAACACCACGTCGTGCGAAAACTTACCCGAAAAATGTCGATTCGACTTGTTCCAATACTTCAGTGAGCAAACCTTCCCAGGGGATTTGGTTGACGTACGCTCATTTACGTACCCCTTCACCGAACAAGTCATCTGAACAGAGTACATCGCGAAAAGAAATAGGCCAGGCAAAATCACTCAGCCCTTCAATAACAGGATTGGATGTTGAAACAGGCGCTCAATTTAAATATCGAGCGGGGCACTACAAAAGCGAGACTAAGAACCACATAACTGGAAGAAGCAAGCGATAGCTGTTTTTCCCTATTAATGGATGTGGACAGTAAAATAGATCCGCAAAAGACGCCTCCTAAACGCCCGCAATCTAAATCACACAAAGTAATCATTAATAGAAATAAATTTATAAATAAGCAATGATGAAAAAAACCCAACGCAACTGTGACAGGAACGTTGCATAGTGAAATATTTTAACAGACTACGTTGCTCTCTAAGATGTCCTCTAGCATCATTTCAAAGCTACTTTTTGACGCAGCAACCGAGTAAAATATTGCGAATGTGTCAAGAAATTAACCGTTATCAGCATTCCTGGAGGCAATGCTTATATTGTTATTTGAAATACACACGGTTTTAGGAAAACCGGATATTGACTGATAATATTGCTTTCTAGCAAGTCATTGACATGTATTGACACAATGTAACCCGCTAAGGGTCGGCCGTGTTGTTGAACAAATCATATAACTACCTAACCAATTTATAAAGTACTGTTTAATTTTGGAAATGTTTTATTCTGTATTATATATGTCATTTTGTCAAAATAATTTTAGTAAGTTGAAATAAGTTATATATCATAGCAGTATTTAGCAAACAGGAAGTATATTGAGCATATGTTTAACCGTTGTTTCAGGTGAAATTCAGGTATTTGCTTAAATGGGAAGAATTAAGTGTTAATGGAAATGTAGCATCATTATTTTTTGCAAATAACTTCTAACATAACTACTGACATTGTTAAAATTTAAAAAAGTCTTTTATCTCAGTAAGGTTAGAGAAATGGCATATTGTACCTCAATCTCAAAACCATTACAGCACTGATGATATAATTAAAAATTTTGATCTTGACCAGTGTCCGGAAGAATTGCTTTAAGCTGCAATAGAGACGGTGATTTGAATCTGGCTTTTAAACATCGTAGCATAAAATGTAAAATGTCCATGATATTAGGCACATTTGACCAAGTTAATGAATCTGAAACCAATGAGAATACATTTCAGATGTATGTCATGTCTTCTAATACTATGATGAAATGATCTTTAGGGGATGCCTGATCAACCTTTAATTACCCAAAATAAAAGGATCCCAATTTTACTTTGGTGGGATTTAGAGAGAGTTTTGTTGTGTTGCTTTGAGATATCGATGTTATACCAACTAGGTCGCGAGTTAGTCACAATATCCCTAGATATCCTTGTTCGTAGAGAAACTTTAGTAACGCAGGAGCTTTAGAATTTTCCCAAAATGGGTGCTTTTATAACTTGTAAACAACATCACAACGAGGGGTGTAGCTTCTTTTCGTTTATTATTTATTATATAAATATATTATAAATATCTATGCTTTAGCAAAACACCACTGTTGATTAATAAATAATTCACTAGTGCCTTGATATAAGGCTTTGGCATCTGTTCATGTTTAACGATTATGATTCAGCAACGAAACCGGAACGCATAATTCTCTGCTCTGCAACAAGATCGCATGAGATGCTTATCTTATTGCTAGAATTAGCCGAATGTGCTCCGTGACCGGTTGGCAATTAAATGGTCACACTAGCCGTTTTCATTGTCGCAAAAATATCATTTTTCACACTAGCGGTACAATTTTTCACAGTAGCCGTCGAGCACCTGTATATCGCCCTAGTAGAGGTACAAATTTTCACAGTAGCCGTACAGCTAAATGAATTTATTATTAATTATAACAAATTACTGTCAAATGTGTCTTTTGTTGTCAACGTGAATTTTCGTTTCATATTTTATAGAATTACTCCCTCTAACAATTGAACGGCTAAAAACAGCGACTCCCAGTAGCCATTAACATTCACCACAGACATTCTCCTGTTTAAACTTCAAAAACCTTCCAGTAATGAAAAGAAATTTCAGCTAAATTACTCTTTTCTTGACAACATTTATTACGTTTTATTCTAATTATCACATTCTTTTATCTTTTAAGTATTTTAAATGGACATTCGCAGCAGCCGTTTCACATTCACACTAGCCGTACCTGCGTTCACACTAGCCGTACAAACGTTTAAGCTTAATAAACTTACCACTAAACATAATCAATTACTTAAAACCTGTGTTTTCCTGATGAATATTCATGTTTTCTTGTTTTCTTAATAATTGTACTCCAATTCATCAGCTGTTTACTTACAAAACGGCTTTAAATTGCGATTCACAGTATCCACTTTATTATATTCATACTAGGCGTACATGCATTCACAGTAACCTCCAGCTCTTTGAGCTCAATAAACCTTCCAGTATTAATTAGAAATAACAGCTGAACTACTCTTTATTGACAACATGCATCTTGTTTTTAATAAATTTTATTTGTATTCTCACACATTTTAATCATTTAACAATTTTAAATGAAGATTTCAAGTAGCCAATTCAGATTCACCTTAGCGGTACATGCGTTCACAGTAGCCGTACAACTATTTGAGCTTCATAAACCTGTCAGTGAACATAATTAATTTCTTAAAATTTATGTTTTCCTAATTAACATGCATGTTCTATTACTATTTGTCCTGCAATTACTGAGTTATTTAGTCATTTCACGGCGTTAAATAGCGATTCACAGTAGCCATTTTAGATTCACACTAGCGGTACATGCGTTCACACTAGCCGTACAAACGTTAAAGCTTAATAAACTTGCCACTAAACATAATTAATTACCTAAAAAATGTGTTTTCCTAATTGACATTCATGTTCTCTTAATAATTGTGCTCCAATTAATCAGCTGTTTAGTTATTTAACGCCTTTAGATAGCGATTCACAGTAGCCGCTGTATATTCATACTAGAAGTACATGCGTTCACAGTAGCCGTACAGCTCTTTCAGTTTAAAAAAACCTTGCAGTAATAATTAGAAATTCCAGCTGAACTACTCTTTATTGACAACATGCATCTGGTTTTTAATAAATTTTATTTGTATTATCACACTTTTTAATCATTTAACAATATGAATGAAGATTTCCAGTAGACAATTCAGATTCACACTAGCGGTACACCGTTCACAGTAGCCGTACAAAGCTTTTAGCTTAATAAACTTGACACTAAGCATAATTAATTACCTAAAACTTGTGTTTTCCTAATTAAAATACATGTTCTCCTAATAACTGCACTCCAATTAATAAGCTGTTTAGTTATTTAACGGCTCTAGCGATTCAGAGTAGCCACTTTATATTCAGTGTCTTTGCGGCTTTCCATCTGAAGCGGCTGGTAGAGTGGATATTTATGTGTACATCCGTTATTCGTGTAGTTTTACTTGGTGAGTGATAAAGGGGAATTTTATGTTACTCTTCTCCATGGGGATTTAAATAAAGTTAGGAGATTACAGAAACAGGCCGACAAAGCACTGAAGAAATATAAATAACAATGAAGGGCTTTATTGAAACAAACACAAAAGAATAAGATAAATTCGTAAGACATGGTATTATCGCCCAGTTTTGCCAGCGGAGTGGCTAGACCCGAGTGCCTCCACAGTTAGTGTTTCTTGAAGCTAGCGCAGTGGCCATGGTACGAGGGAGGGGAGATAGAATTGGATAGAGTAGATCGTAATTGGTGACAAAAAATGCTAAATTCCAACTCCTCTAAATAAGCCAACTGCAAGTTTTGCAACTCTATCGACTTAAACATACATCATTTTGTGATATTTGACAAAACAACTTTGTTTTGAACCAGGGAAGATTTTCGTTTTCATTAAGCCAATTTGGATCTACTGTAACCCTTAATAAGTATCAGACCACAATTACTTCCGCATTTGTAGACGAACATTAGGAAGTATTTACGCAAAATAAAATGAGTGCCCTACTTTGAGAAGTCATTAATAACAGATGGGTGCATTGATTGGCATTGATAATAACAGTTTTTAGTAGCTAAGATATTACCTTTATAACTGACTAAAACGGTTGCTCGTAGGTTATTTAAAAATGTAGAAAAAACTTGTTAAAATTTTGCAAGGGTTAGTCGATTTTGGGAAATTCCGAGGGTACCGCTGTTGTTTTATTTATAGCAAAAAATCCAAACGAAAGACCCCCATTTAATTTGACATTCTTGCGGACACCTTTATGTAGTCCCAGCGGACCCTTTCTATCTTCCTAGGACAGAAAGGGTCACAGTTCCTTCAATAGAAATGACCATTGATCTCAATTTTCGAGGCTCTGGACCTTTGGGCGCACGTTCAAGGACACCGAGTCTCGAACTAGCAGGCTTTTTCTTTGAAAGCACACTGAGAAGTACCCTGGCGCATTATTTTCGACATATGATCAGCGAAACTCCAAAACTAGAGTAAAGCGTGGTTTTGCAACTGTGGATTCACTGTTGTTGTGGGCGATAATGAGGGATTCGATATCCTGATCTCAAGAAAACACACATTTTTCTCAGTAAAAAATTGTTATCTGACCATAAAACTTGTGTGCCATTATTTATAATTAGGCCATTTATGTGATGCACCCTTTCTAAAATTACGCCGTTGGCCCCAGTCGTGCTCCAAGATTTGAAAATTGACGTCAATGACCTTTCCTATCATAGGAACTATGGCTCTTGCTGTCAGAGGAAGACCGCGAGTCATCCACGACTAACCTTCATGCAATGCATTGTGGGTAACTGAGGGCATAATGAGCGATATTTGGGGTTTATCGCACTGTTGTATACCAAAACAAATTCTTCGATATTTACGTTAAGTAATAAAATTTTTCTAAACGGTAAAAACTATTTAAGGAACTAACTTCCTGGTATGTGACAAATAGGCTTTTAACACCCGTATGCTATTTTTAAAAATTTATTAAAAGTTTTAACAAATAGTTTCAAGTTTCAATTTTTTATATTCTGAGTATGAGCTTTTTTTGTGATATTTCTTCCAATTTTTCTATCATTTCTTTCATTCTTTACCCGGTTCCATCGCAGTCGAAATTCAAAATTTTTGCGCATTTTATTCGAAACACCCAAAGTGTGATTTGATTTATATACCACCATTAAGTGCGGTACTATCAATTCACTTCTTTCTGTTGTTGCACTACCAGGAAGTAAATATTTGCGGTCTGATTCGTGTCGTGTGTACTCCTTTGACTTTTCATCAGAACTTAGACATTTTCTAATGCATTTTTCTGTGTCTGTTATCTTATACAAATATCAACAACATCGAATAAATGACAGTGCTTTCAGTTGCAATTAAATGTATCTACTCTAATTGCTAAAATTGGCTTTCTTGAATATCAACAATATGCAAACAACGTCTTTTGTTTATTACTAATAAGTAAGTTCGAGCCATATTATCTTCCTTAGTAGTAAGAGTCATTTATTCATTTTTTCATCTCTGAATTGATTTCTTTTTCGAAAGATGCGATACTGTTATCATTCTCTTCATTGCCTAGCCATCGATAACGTCAGATTTTATGTATGACAGTCAGGACCTTGGCTACAAATCAGTAAAAAATTGTGATAGTACATATACGTGAGATTTGTGATGCTTGAGATTTGCCGTGATACACAATACATCGCAATTACTTATTTCGCTTTCTGAAAAAAATCTTTAAAAATTGAGTGGATCAACTTACCTCTGTAACCGACAGAATGGGATTTTGTAAAATAATAACATGGCTCAATTTACCCCAGTCACTGAAACAACTTACCCCGTGGTTGGGGCGAGCTGAGCCATTTTACAACATGAAATTAAAGTGGTACTACTCCTACAACGGGAGTCGAGGGGACCAAATGATAGCACACAAATGTGACACTTGTAATGTAGTTTGTCCTTTTACACATGCCCATCTCATCTCAACTACTCACTGAATGTTGAATCGACGACATAACGTCTGGCGTCATAACACCTCGCGACATTTGCTGTGGTTTGTGTGACATCTTGTCAGATGGCCAGATGAAATCAGATTTAAAAAGTCGAATTATGTGTTTTAATCCTTGTTTCCAAAAGTGAGGCGTTTTGTCGCACTTTACATTTTGAGGCGTTTTGACGCGTGGCGTTTTATGGCGAGGTGTAATGTCGGTAGGCGTTATGTCGCGAGGTGTTATGTCGCGAGGCGTTATGTCGCGAGGTGTTATGTCGCGAGGCGTTATGTCGCTAGGCGTTATGTCGCGAGGTGTCATGTACGGTTTGTCCGTCCGTCTTTTGTTCAGACTAATTCGAGGCACAATTCCCTATAATCGGTAAAAACCCCAAAAATTTTATATGTGGAAAATCTTGCATATTATAAATGCCAAACCTGACTTACTCGGTCAGAGTTAAACTTAAGACAAAGTAGAAATCAGATACAAAAATTTGAAATCACAATTCTGTACCACTTTCTTTCTTATATATTCGGTGTATTATAGCTGTTTGTTGATTTTTACAAAACTTGATATCGTCAGAATCAAAATAAACTGAAAACTATTTGAAAACTACCCGATTTGACCATATGATATCATATGACCATATCATTTGACCATTTGACCATATCATATGACCATATGACCATATCATTTGACCATATGACCATATCATTTGACCATATGGTATCAACGGAGATGACACAGAAGGAAAAAGTTTTTCTGAGAACATTGTTCTTATTTTAAAATCTTTTGAAATCAATTTTTTTTCCATTTTGAAGAATTTTCCTTGGTCAAATTTCATTAGCTCCAAGAAGTGGATCTACAAAATGAACAACACAGAACTGTTGCGCATAAATGAGAAATCGCTTCGTAAGAACGACCCGTAAATACAGCTTTTGTGGTGCTCCCTACGTCCATGGATACATCCTGTCGTCATCGATCTGATCACATCTTTGGATAAAGGAACGAAAGTTTGAACATTACTACACTGTTTTTAATTTTTTTCAGAAAGAAAGATGGCGCAGCTATTCACCAGTATGGCGCAGCCATTCAGTGGCCAGCCGTCATTGAAGGATCACGTGGCGCCGTTTAAACTAGCCCTCATCATCGTGATAGAGGAGTATGTGAAGAACGAGCGCAAGCCGGCGTTTGAGCGGGAGCGGTATAGTGAGGGGGAGGAGCGGCGTATGCTCCTCCTCCTACTGCAGCTAATTCAGGTAAGGGCTACTTGCACCACACTTGTGTTCATAGTGCCCAAGCTCAGGCGTATGCTCCTCCTATTGCAGCTCATCCAGGTGAGGGATACATGCACCACGTCTGAGCTCATAGTACCCAAGCTCAGGCGTATACTCCTCGTATTACAGCTAGTCCAGGTGAGGGCTACATGCACCGCGCCTGAGCTCATAGTGCCCAAGTTTAGGCGTGTGCTTCTCCTCCTATTACAGCTCATGCAGGTGAGGGATACACGCACCACTCCTGAGCTCATAGTGCGCAAGCTTAGGTGTATGTTCCCCCTCCTTTTACAGCTCATCCGACTGAGGGCTACATGCATCACGCCTGAGCTCATAGTGCCCAAGCTTAGGCGTATGCTCCTCCTATTACAGCTCATCCAGGTTAGGGCTACATGCACTGCGCCTGTGCCCATACTGCACAGTTAGCGCTCGAAGTTACCGCATTCTTGACCAGCCTCGGTGGCCTAGTGGTTAGAGTGTCCGCCTCGAGACTGGAAGATCGTGGGTTCAAACCCCGGTCAGGTCATACCTAAGGCTTTAAAATTGGGACTCCTCCTTGCTACCCTGTGAGGCACTCCACATGTAAGGGTTAGAAGGAGGGCTGGAATGCCCCATTCCAGTATAATGTGCCAGGGGGATCCCGATATGACCATAGCAGTTGAAAGGGATCTAAAGAACAGTACAATACAATATGGCATTCTTGCGGGCGTGATCGCCTTCGAGTGTTCCAGCCGTTAAAATTAGATGTAGCTGTTAACAACCATTGTAATTTTTGATCAGCAGTATTAATCATGAATAACTTTGTTCTTAAGTGTAACTCAAAAACAAATTTTTAGTTGTTTCTGTTATGAACTTTTAATACCGTGCTATTTAAAATAAGAATTCTAAAGCAAATAAGAAACCAGTTATGTGTTGATAAGATACTTCGGAATAGACTACCGATAAATCTAACGTCACAGAAATCGATGTTTTTTTTGTTTTTTTTTTTGTTTTTTGTTTTTTTATTTACACCATTTTAGGTTGCAAACTATATAACTTATTCTGTTGCCTTAGAAATAGAAAAAAAATAAAAAAATAAAAAATGCAAATAAATATTTTAAAAATTCAGTATAATGATAGGTTATTCAATACTGAACAACCGACATTTTAATAAACTGCCAAATATAAATTCAGGTTTTTTTTCAATATTTTTATTTTCCTGTTGCCAAAAGATAAGAATTTACATAATGCAACTTATTTTCCCCCTTTGGTGTGAACAAATGAAGCAACATTGATTTATTTGGCGTTCTAACTATCGGTAGTCTATTCCGGAATAGCTTACCAAACAATATCTGATTTCTTATTTGCTTCAGAATTCTTAATTTAAATAATGCTGTGTTTTTTTTTTTACCATTGTTTTGCTGTTATTGTTGGATAAAAAGGCATAACAATATAACCAATTCAAAGGTCTATTGCAAATTAAAGTGCTGGATGAAAGGTCGTTCAAAAACCGCCGCGAAATGAAGAGTTTTGGGGAACCGTTTTTTTTTTTTGTATTCACCACCTCTGTTTTTGTGTGTGTGTGTTCAGAGTTCTGACTTGGAGCTGAAAGAACTGATGTTCAAGTTGTCGGAGATCGACAAGCCGCGTCTGGTAGAATCCGTGACTCAGAGGTAAGAACAGGCCGGAGACTTGGCTGTAATAGCTTGAAGAATCAAGCTTATTTTTTTTTTAAATTATTGAGAAAAAAGTTGCTGCCACTAATTTTTTGGCGAAGGGAAACCCATTTTGTGCGTGCATCTTTAATGGTCGAGCCTATTGTTGAAAATAAGAAAATGATAACAAAATTGCGATATAAAAGACAGTAAAGAAAAAAAAGAAACATTAAGTGTGTATTTGCATTAACTGAAACTATAATTCTCAGTCAAAAAAATTATTTTTTGCTTCAGCTCTCCAATGAAGTGAGTTTTACTTGTTTTAGCTGACTCTTTTTTCTCGTTTGTGTCGTGTTTTCAGGCTGCAGAGTTTGCGGGAGGAGGGTGTCGGGGGCGTCATGGATCTGCTGACTGGGCTGGGCGACGCCATGTTTGCACACGAACCCGATCAGCAGCCCTTGCTGCACAAGAGCAGTGTCATAGGTGGGGCTATAACAGCAGTGTCATGGGTTGGTCCATAAAGGCAGTGTCATGGGTGGGTCCATAAAGGTGGTGTCATGGTGGGTTCATAAAGGCTATGTCATGGGCAGGTTCATAAAGGCGATGTCATGGGCAGGTTCATAAAGGCGATGTCATGGGCAGGTTCATAAAGGCGATGTCATGGGCAGGTTCATAAAGGCGATATCATGGGTGGGTTCATAAAGGCGATGTCATGGGCAGGTTCTTAAAGGCGATGTCATGGTGGGTTCATAAAGGTGGTGTCATGGTGGGTTCATAAAGGCTATGTCATGGGTGGGTTCATAAAGACGATGCCATGGGTGGGTTCATAAAGGCGATGTCATGGGCAGGTTCATAAAGGCGATGTCATGGTGGGTTCATAAAGACGATGTCATGGGTGGGTTAATAAAGACGATGTCATGGGCAGGTTCATAAAGACGATGTCATGGGCAGGTTCATAAAGGCGATGTCATGGGTGGGTTCATAAAGGCTATGTCATGGTGGGTCCATAAAGGCTATGTCATGGTCGGGTCCATAAAGGCTATGTCTTGGGTGGGTTCATAAAGACGATGTCATGGGCAGGTTCATAAAGGCGGTGTCATGGTGGGTTCATAAAGACGATGTCATGGGCAGGTTCATAAAGGCGGTGTCATGGTGGGTTCATAAAGACGATGTCATGGGCAGGTTCATAAAGACGATGTCATGGGCAGGTTCATAAAGGCGGTGTCATGGTGGGTTCATAAAGACGATGTCATGGGCAGGTTCATAAAGGCGGTGTCATGGTCAGGTCCATAAAGGCTGTGTCTTGGGTGGGTTCATAAAGACGATGTCATGGGCAGGTTCATAAAGGCGGTGTCATGGTGGGTTCATAAAGACGATGTCATGGGCAGGTTCATAAAGGCGGTGTCATGGTGGGTTCATAAAGACGATGTCATGGGCAGGTTCATAAAGACGATGTCATGGGCAGGTTCATAAAGGCGGTGTCATGGTGGGTTCATAAAGACGATGTCATGGGCAGGTTCATAAAGGCGGTGTCATGGTCGGGTCCATAAAGGCTATGTCTTGGGTGGGTTCATAAAGACGATGTCATGGGCAGGTTCATAAAGGCGGTGTCATGGTGGGTTCATAAAGACGATGTCATGGGTGGGTTCATAAAGACGATGTCATGGGTGGGTTCATAAAGACGATGTCATGGGCAGGTTCATAAAGGCGGTGTCATGGCTGGGTTGATAAAGGCGGTGTCATGGGTGGGTTCATAAAGACGATGTCATGGGCAGGTTCATTAAGACGATGTCATGGTGGGTTCATAAAGGCGATGTCATGGTGGGTTCATAAAGGCGGTGTCATGGGCGGGTCCATAAAGGCTATGTCATGGTGGGTTCATGAAGGCGATGTCATGGGCAGGTTCATAAAGGCGGTGTCATGGTGGGTTCATAAAGACGATGTCATGGGTGGATTCATAAAGGCGGTGTCATGGTCGGGTCCATAAAGGCGATGTCATGGGCAGGTTCATAAAGGCTATGTCATGGTGGGTTCATAAAGGCGATGTCATGGTGGGTTCATAAAGGCGGTGTCATGGGCGGGTCCATAAAGGCTATGTCATGGTGGGTTCATAAAGGCGGTGTCATGGTCGGGTCCATAAAGGCGATGTCATGGTGGGTTCATAAAGGCGATGTCATGGTCGGGTCCATAAAGGCTATGTCATGGTGGGTTCATAAAGGCTATGTCATGGTGGGTTCATAAAGGCTATGTCATGGTGGGTTCATAAAGGCGGTGTCATGGGCGGGTCCATAAAGGCTATGTAATGGTGGGTTCATAAAGGCGGTGTCATGGGCGGGTCCATAAAGGCTATGTCATGGTGGGTTCATAAAGGCTATGTCATGGGCGGGTCCATAAAGGCGATGTCATGGGCAGGTTCATAAAGTCGGTGTCATGGTGGGTTCATAAAGACGATGTCATGGGCGGGTCCATAAAGGCTATGTCATGGGTGGGTTCATAAAGACGATGTCATGGGCGGGTCCATAAAGGCTATGTCATGGGTGGGTTCATAAAGACGATGCCATGGGTGGGTTCATAAAGGCGATGTCATGGGCAGGTTCATAAAGGCGATGTCATGGTGAGTTCATATAGACGATGTCATGGGTGGGTTCATAAAGGCGATGTCATGGGCAGGTTCATAAAGACGATGTCATGGGCAGGTTCATAAAGACGATGTCATGGTGGGTTCATAAAGGCGGTGTCATGGGTGGGTCCATAAAGGCGGTGTCATGGGTTGGTCCATAAAGGCGGTGTCATGGGTGGGTCCATAAAGGCGGTGTCATGGGTGAGTCTATAAAGGCGGTGTCATGGGTGGGTCCATAAAGGCGGTGTCATGGGTGAGTCTATAAAGGCGGTGTCATGGGCGGGTTTATTGAAGCAGTATCGTAGTTAGGTCCACGAAGGCAGTGTCATAGGTGGTTCCACGATGGCGTGTCGTAGGTGGGTTTATAAAAGCAGTGTCATAGCCACAGTCATATAAGTAATGTCTTAGGTGGGATCATTGAATTATTCCTAAAGGGCATAAGGCAAATGTCCTAAAACGAGCACTGCGATGGAGAATATGGAACAAACCGTGCAGGTGGCCGTTCTGGTTCTAGGACACCGTGTAACTACGTAATGACGTCAAACACTTTGCTTTTTAGGTCTGTTTATGCGGAGAATGATGCTGGCTTTTGAAGTGCTCACATTCCAAGAGGTGACGAAAGTCTACAAGGCCTATAAGGTCTTCCTGGACTCGTGGCGCAACAACGCAAACGTAAGGAGTAACGCATTCCTCCCAACGTCACCTATAACGCCTGTCAACAACGCAAACGTAAGGAGTAACGCAGGCCTCCCAACGTCACCTATAACGCCTATCAACAACGCAAACGTAAGGAGTAACGTATTCCTCCCAACGTCACCTATGACGCCTATCAACAACGCAAACGTAAGGGGTAACGCAGACCTCCCTACGTCACCTATAACACCTATCAACAACGCAAACGTAAGGAGTAAAGCAGACCTCCCAACGTCACCTATAACACCTATCAACAACGCAAACGTAAGGAGTAACGCCGACCTCCCAACGTCACCTATAACACCTATCAACAACGCAAACGTAAGGAGTAACGCAGGCCTCCCAACGACACCTATAACACCTATCAACAACGCAAACGTAAGGAGTAACGCAGACCTGCCAACGTCACCTATAACACCTATCAACAACGCAAACGTAAGGAGTAACGCAGACCTTCCAACGTCACCTATAACACCTATCAACAACGCAAACGTAAGGAGTAACGCAGGCCTCCCAACGTCGCCTATAACACCTATCAACAACGCAAACGTAAGGAGTAACGCAGACCTCCCAACGTCACCTATAACACCTATCAACAACGCAAACGTAAGGAGTAACGCAGGCCTCCCAACGACACCTATAACACCTATCAACAACGCAAACGTAAGGAGTAACGCAGACCTGCCAACGTCACCTATAACACCTATCAACAACGCAAACGTAAGGAGTAACGCAGACCTTCCAACGTCACCTATAACACCTATCAACAACGCAAACGTAAGGAGTAACGCAGGCCTCCCAACGTCGCCTATAACACCTATCAACAACGCAAACGTAAGGGGTAACGCAGGCCTCCCAACGTCACCTATAACACCTATCAACAACGCAAACGTAAGGAGTAACGCAGACCTCCCAACGTCACCTATAACACCTATCAACAACGCAAACGTAAGGAGTAACGCAGACCTCCCAACGTCACCTATAACACCTATCAACAACGCAAACGTAAGAAGTAACACAGGCCTCGCAACGTAACCTATAACACCTATCAACAAGGCAAACGTAAGGAGTAACGCAGGCCTCCCAACGTTACCTATAACACCTATCAACAACGCAAACGTAAGGAGTAACGCAGGCCTCCCAACGTCACCTATAACACCTATCAACAACGCAAACGTAAGGAGTAACGCAGGCCTCCCAACGTCACCTATAACACCTATCAACAAGGCAAACGTAAGGAGTAACGCAGGTCTCCCAACGTCGCCTATAACACCTATCAACAACGCAAACGTAAGGAGTGACACAGGCCTCCCAACGTCACCTATAACACCTGTCAACAACGCAAACGTAAGGAGTAACACAGGCCTCCCAACGTCACCTATAACACCTGTCAACAACGCAAACGTAAGGAGTGACACAGGCCTCCCAACGTCACCTATAACACCTATCAACAACGCAAACGTAAGGAGCAACACAGGCCTCGCAACGTCACCTATAACACCTATCACCAAGCAAACATAAGGAGTAACGCAGGCCTCGCAACGTCACCTATAACACCTGTCAACAACGCAAACGTAAGGAGTGACACAGGCCTCCCAACGTCACCTATAACACCTGTCAACAACGCAAACGTAAGGAGTGACACAGGCCTCCCAACGTCACCTATAACACCTGTCAACAACGCAAACGTAAGGAGTGACACAGGCCTCCCAACGTCACCAATAACACCTATCAACAAGCAAACGTAAGGAGTAACGCAGGCCTCGCAACGTCACCTATAACACCTATCAACAAGCAAACGTAAGGAGTAACGCAGGCCTCGCAACGTCACCTATAAAACCTTTCAACAGATATTTTTTTCCGAAAAAACCTATGTGACCGATGAAAATCCATATTTTCAAAATCGAAAATAACTTTGTTTTAAACCATCAGTGATACAGTGAAAAATTGATTTGTAATTTCTGGCCACTTCAGTTCTATTCAATGTTATTTTTTATAAAGGCGCAACATGTTTCTGTTTGCATTGAGAAGGTCTAGTGTTTGTTCATGTGCATTGGAAAGGCATAGCCTTATACCGTGTTGGTGTGTGTGTGTTTTTTTTTGGGGGGAAGTTGTTTGTTTGTTTTGAAATTATGAACTCGCATAATGTAACGAAGCTTGGGAGCAGAGAGAAAAGAGCGTAACAGAAAGTACACGTGTACCGTTCTTCTGGCACTTTATGGGCGGCGAAAGGAAAGGTGAAGTGAATTTGTGTACTGCCGTGTCGTGGCAGGATTCAAGTTTGTGTGCTCTCGTCTTGTCGCAGGATTCCAGTTTGTGTACTGTCGTCTTGTCGTAGGATTCCAGTTTGTGTACTGTCGTCTTGTCGCAGGATTCCAGTTTGTGTACTGTCGTCTTGTCGCAGGATTCCAGTTTGTGTACTCTCGTGTTATCGCAGGATTCCAGTTTGACTGAGCACGCGGCCAACGACACGTCGAACTTCGACACGTCGATGAGCATGGAGGATTTCTCACGCGGGGAGCATCAGTTATTTGATGAGTCTCGAAACACGCACCAATCCCCAGATGGCGCACTGTAAGTTCTGCCTGTCACGGTTCTCGTAAAGGGGTGATTGGGGGTGGTTGGGGTCGGGGCGGAGTGGTGGAGGGGTTGGGAGGGAGATTAAAGAAGGTTGGTGATTTGGTTACCTTCAGAACTTTCTGTCCTGTATTAAAATACTTGTATGTACTGCGGTATTCTTCATGTGGTACTTGAATGTGAAGGTCAGTGTATTTTTAAGCATCGTATTTTGCTGTGTACTCCGTGCGGATACTGGAACATGACGGTCACTGAGTATTGCAAGCTTCCTTTGAGTTTTTGGAAGAATTTTTTTCGGCAGTATTTGCGACACTGTTGTGGCCGCGTTGCCATGTAAATACAGTGCTTGAGTACTTTTATTGATTATTCAAAAATGGTCGAAGAGTTTAGGAATTTTTAAGTTTAAAAATAGGTGGAACTTAATATGACATATTAATACATTGATGACGTCATGTTACAGGCCTGCTCAGTGCCAGTCGTTAAGTCGCCATTCCCAGAAACAAGCCGAATTCTTCATCGCTCAGCAGGTAACCAGTCTAAATCCCGGCCAAATATTTATCAGCAGGTAACCAGTCTAAATCCCGGCCAAATATTTATCAGCAGGTAACCAGCCTAAGTCCCGGCCAAATATTTATCAGCAGGTAACCAGCCTAAATCCCGGCCAAATATTTATCAGCAGGTAACCAGCCTAAATCCCGGCCAAATATTTATCAACAGGCAACCAGTCTAAATCCCGGCCAAATATTTATGAACAGGTAACCAGCCTAAATCCCGGCCAAATATTTATCAACAAGTAACCAGCCTAAATCCCGGCCAAATATTTATCAACAGGTAACCAGCCTAAACCCATATTCGACCAAGTGTTTACCTGCAGGTAACCAGCCTAAAGCCCTCTTCGGCCAAGTATTGTTCATTTATTCAATTCATTAGGCGAAGTATGACTCACTGGGATTCTTGTGTGCGTGTTTTAGGATTCATTTATTTATTTACTTATTTATTTATTTATTTTATTATTTTTTTTTTTTGCAAATTGTTATTATTATCTTGGTTGTTGTTCCTGATAAATGCACGGGGAAAGGGGAGGAGGTGTGAGGTATAATTGTGAGGAGCGAAGGGGTATGTTGCACGTATTAAATAACTGAAGACATATCTTGTACATATCCGATAACTGTGATGTGGTGGCGGGGGGAGGGGGTATCTTGTGCGTATCCGATAACTGTGAGGGTAGAGTGGGTGGGTACTTTGTAGATATCCAATAACTGTGATGGCAGCAGGGGTGAATACCTTGAACGTATCCGATAACTGTAGGAGCAGTCGGGTCGGGTACCTTGCACGTATCCGATAACTTTGAGGGAAGAAGGGTTGGGTACCCTGTACGGATTTAATAACCCCAACTTAATACAACTCAGACATTGTCAGGGATCACGCGATTTACAGCTCTGTACATTTTCTCGATCGATAACTCGAATAATCAATGTTAAGGACCGGTCCTGCAAGACTTGATACCTACTTATATTTACTCATTTATTTATTTATTTTTTGCAGACGACATTATTACAACACAACGAAATGCAGGCCTTGACCCCGAAACAAATGCAGCAGAAAATTTCCGAGCTGCTGACGAACAATCCGGACATGGCCGAAGTCGTATGTCGCTAGTCTTAGTAATATTCATCCTCACCAAGGTGTCTCCAAAATTCAAAGTTTGCGAATTAAATAGTCAAAAAAAAAAAAAAAAAAGAAAAAACAACAAAAAAGAAGAGTTATTTGTGTTTGATAACTTAAGATTGTAGTTATTGACTTGACTTCTGCTATTTGTTGACTACTTGTGAATGGTTGGTGACTTGGCCTGAGCTAAATGTTCACTTCTGGAATGGTGACTCGCAATAGTTTTAGGTCCCCCCTCCCTCCCCTCAAACAGGACCAAATTGAAAATCGGCCGCTTTCGTTCTGTGTCACTGGTAGTGCATTTTCCGTGGTTCTGTCGTAAAAGGTTGTGTTTGCAGCTGGGTTTGTTTCTGAATGTACTGACGTAACGGTTATTGTCAGGTGAATCCCCAACCCCTGCCCCCCCTCCAAATACCCATCCACCATCCGCAACTAGTCCCAGGTGACTCTCCACCTCTCCCCGCCACCAATCCGACATCCCCACCTAGTCCCAGGTGACTCCCCAGTCCCCCTAGGGGCT
>OX457033.1:27141954-27206464 GCA_949752745.1 Protula sp. h YS-2021 | reverse complement strand
CTCTCTCTCTCTCTCTCCCTCTCTCTCTCTGACAGACATTATACTAGTAGTCAACATTACAACGTTGTTCGTCTCCATTCATTTTCAGGTTGCACCTGTATGAGTGCGTGTTTTGCTTGGGAGGGGATTCATTCTCTAATTTTACGCACTCCTGTGTTTTAGGGTGACTACGAATCAGCTTTTGAAATAATGTTATGTACCAAACTGCGTTTTCCTGCCAATTCGAAATATTGCCAAATATGGATGCAGCAAGAGCACCTGCTCTACTTCCGGCGCGCGTTGCAACATGGAAATCATTCGGCAGCCGAACAAGCGATATTTAACTTGGCGAGTGTGAATTCACTGGAGGCTAAGTTATGGTGAGTATTTTATCATTCGGAAAAAAGGGGGCAAGAGTTAAAATTTATAGTAACCGTTTAGGAAGTTTTATTGGTTTTATTTTCAATACATCGCCACGTGAAAATTGTCGTGGATGCTTTATCTTGAGAGGAGTGGCACTTCATGGAAACTAGAGGTCTGTCAGGATACTACCTGGAGTCGGGATCCCCCCTTCCTCCCCCTCCCCCACTCTACCATTCTGGTTGATGCAGTCTGAGCCCCGTTACCTCAGTTAACAGTTCCAATCGCTTTCGCTCTTTTTCAGCCGTTGTATACTTACGCATCAAAAGGGTGAAACAACGGAAGCATTCGATTTGCTGCAGAGTTTATTGGGAGAATGTGCAGCAAATAGAAACCAACCAGTCGAACAACCCCACTTCTACGCCAGGTAAGGGTCTCAGTTTTGTTTCTGTGAAATAAGCGTTCCTTCGTAAAATATTAAGTTTTCACTAATTTAGGCATTTTTCCCCAGAAGGCTATCGATAAAATATGTCCCTGGTGGGAGGAGAGGAATATGGGGGGGGGGGGGGGCATTCTTGTGTCATACTGTATTCCACTAAATTGGACTGTATTTTACAGTATTGTACCGTATTGCATTTTACTGTATTTTAGATTGCTGCTGTTGAAGGCAGAGTTGCTGTACAGCCTGGGCGTGACGTCACAGGCTGTGGCGCCGCTGCTGGAGTGCCTGGCGCTGTGCGAGGCGCATCACTTTGCGCGCCTGTCTGCAGTCACCACTCTGCACCTTGCTTTTGTGCAGGTGAGGCCAGCAACAAAAGAGCCTTCATTCACATCCTCGGCTCAGCCATTGAAATAACGTCAGATACTAAAACCTGAAATGACGTCACGCAAGGTGTAAATACTAAAACCTGAAATGACGTCGGGCAAGGTGTAAATACTCAAACCTGAGATGACGTCAGGCAAGGTGTAAATACTAAAACCTGAAATGACGTCAGGCAAGGTGTAAATACTAAAACCCGAGATGACGTCAGGCAAGGTGTAAATACTAAAACCTCAGATGACGCCAGACAAGGTGTAAATACTAAAACCTGAGATGACGTCAGGCAAGGTGTCAATACTAAAACCTGAGATGACGTCAGACAAGGTGTCAATACTAAAACCTGAGATGACGTCAGACAAGGTGTCAATACTAAAACCTGAGATGACGTCAGGCAAGGTGTCAATACTAAAAGGAAATGTGCCGTCCTTATAGGATTAGGCGAGGAAAAAATTAACATTATTTCTAGACTGGTCTCTAAACTAGGCCTATAAAATTTCAAGTGCAAAAAAAAAGTTGACCGGCTGGTCAGGCGTAGGAATTTTAGTCTAAAAGTTTGTGCACGAGCCTTCGGCGCTTGTATTTTCATACAAGAATCACTTCAAACGTGTAGCAACTTATAAAATGATAATAGAGGTGTTATGTGATAGAAAATAAAACCATTGAAGAATTCAGGTCCATGCCGGGTCAACGAAATTAAAAAAAAAAATGAAAGAAAAAAAAAAGAAGAAATTTGGTCTCGGCCATTTCTAAATTTTTCGAGAATACGGCCATTTTTTCCTTGCCGAACTGATTTAACTGAGCAGTTTATTACAAGGAAAAAAGAGGGCTGTAAGTGTGTATGTAAACATGCAGTAATCTTCAGTGCTGTATTCGTTATATGTTTCAGTATTTACTTGGCATTCCATTCCAAGCCCTCAAGATCCTCAAGCGGGTCTTGTTATCGGTCTTTGCGCATGGTTCCTTGTTTGACCGCGCGAGGGCGCAGCTGCTGTGGATCAAGTGTGAAGTGGCCTGTTCGAAGCATCAAGAGAGCGCTCAAAGGCAGGCAGGTACGTGCCGGGGGGGGGGGGGGGGAGGTGGGGGAAACGGCCGAGGTAAACAGATGCGTGGTAAACAGGTGCAACGGGCAGGGAAACAGGTGGGTGGTAGAGGTAAACAGGTGCAACGGGCAGGGGAAAAGGGGCGTGACGGAGGTAAACAGGTGCGTGGTAGAGGTAAACAGGTGGGATGGCAGAAAAATAGGTGCATGGCGAAGCAAAATAAATTTTTGGTAGGCGTAAACAGGTTCACCGGGTAGGTAAACAGGTGCGTGGTAAAGGTAAACAGGTATAAGGGAGTAGCAAATAGGTACATGGCGAAAGTAAACACGTGAGTTGTGGAGCAAACAGGTGCGCAGTGGAGGTAAATAGGTGCATGGCGGAGGTACACAAGTGTGTGGTGAGGTAAACCGGTGCGTAATGGGGGTAAAAAGGCACATAGGGGGAGGGGGTAATTAGGTGCCTGAAGGCAATAAGCGACATTAAATCAGTGCACGGGGCCGGTAAACAGGTGCGTGGTAGAGGTAAACAGGTGTCTGAAGGCGGAAGGCAACTTGCGCAGCCAAAAGATAAATAACGTGCACCGTACAGACGCGCTTAGGTGCTGCATGTATCACGGTAATTGACAGGTGGAGGTCATACAAGAGGGGGGGGGGGGGGGGGGTATTCACATGCAAACACAACGACTCTGTTGTTTGATTTGTTTTTATTTTTGTGTGATCCCTTCTAGTGCTTTCCAACTGTGTTCAAACACTCGATGACGTCATCAGATGTTTTGAGAAAATCGAATCGCACAGGAGAAAAAAAGACGCTTTATATTTACAGGTAAATAACTGGAAATTGAAAACAAAAGCATACCAGCTGAGTAAATGTTGTATCAGAAAGAATATGTGGTTGTAAGATAGGACCTTTTAAAATTTAAAAAAATGGAAAATAGCAGATTATTGTATCGCATTTAATGGCCGCTACTTGGGTGCTCTTACAGGCTCGTCTATACGACACTTTGGGCAGATCAGCGGAGAGAAACAAGAGTGCTTTGCAGTTTAGAGAACTGGACCAGCTGTACCCGTCCTGGCATCAGACGATTGTGTGTGTCCTGTAGCCGCAGGCCAGGCCAGCTGTACCCGTCGTGGCACCAGACTGTATGCCGTGTGCATTAGGTAGACGCTAGACCAGCTGTACCCGTCGAGGCACCAGGTTTTGGGGTGTGTCCTGTTGCTACAAGCTAGGCCAGCTGGACCCGTCGTGGTACCAGACTATATGCCGTGTCTCTTAGCTCTACGCTAGACCAGCTGTACCCGTTGTGGCACCAGGCGTTCGGCTATGCGCTGTAGCTATACGCTAGACCAGCTGTACCCGCCGTGTCGACTGATTATTGAGTGTGTCCAATAGCGAGCTCAATGCTTAGAGAAAATAAGAAATCTGTTCCAGTAGCAGTGAAGAACTCTCTTACAGAAATTGCATTTATTCAGCATAGCATTTTGGTTAAGCGAATATATTGTCAAGAGTAAAAAATCTACAGAATATTTTATTGGATTGAAATAGTATAAACCCGTTTTATATAATAACATAAAATAAATACCCAAAGATACCATTATAGTTAAAAATTCATATTGAATATTATATGTCTCCTCCTAAGGAAGATATATACGACATTTGGTGTGTCCTGCCGTCTGTCTGTCTGTCCGTTCGTCTGTCCGTCCGTCTGTCCGCAGTGAGTTATGAAATTAATGAGTCGATTTTTCTCAAACATACATACATATTGGGTACATGTCTAGATGATGCCCGTGTTAATTTTTTTCGTTCAAAAATTCTATTTTTGGCAAATTTTTTAACATGGGGAGGAGGGGGGGGGGGTTCGTACTTTTTTCACTTTGGCAGGCTATATCTCCAAAGCAGTTCGTTGGATAAGGCTCAGACGTCGCAAGAAGAACACACATATAGCGCAAATGTACAGTGCAAAGTTTTTCTGAAAATGTATTTTTCGCGAATTTTTTAATTTTTGACTTTTTTGACTAACTTTTTTGGGCCATATTTTTGCTATATCTCCGAAACAGTTTGTTGAATTAGGCTGAAACGTGGCAAGAAGAACCCACATATAGTGCAAATGCTTACTGCGAAATTTTTCTTAATTTTCTGTAAAGATGTGTTTTTGGCGGTTTTCTTTTCAATTTTTTGAGCTCGACAATGTTGTACTTTTAAGCAATGAATTTTTTTCCACGTGACTGATTGGGGGGGGGGGGAGACATATTCCGTTTTTGTTTTAACAAAAACACTGGCCAGTCTAGTTTTTTCTTCAAAGGTATTACTATTGACACGTTGACTCGTGCGTAGAGCTTCAGTTCCTGCTGAAACAGCTGTAAAGTCTCAGACGACAGGGCATGCTTAAAGGTTCAGACGACAGGGCATGCTTAAAGGTTCAGACGACAGGGCATGCTTAAAGGTTCAGACGACAGAGCATGCTTAAAGGTTCAGACGACAGGGCATGCTCAAAGCTTCAGGCGACAGGGCATGCTCAAATCAATAAGCATAATATGTGAGAATAAAACTGTGTTTATGCAAATACAGCACGAATTCTCTTAATCTGATTTCGCTTCTTGAGAAATAAACATGCGAAAATCCAAGATGGCCTAACCCCCTCTTGGGTAAAGCTGGGTCCGTCTCTGACTTGGGATCCGACTCATATCGAGGCGCACTGTAAAAATAAGACATAGGGAATTGGAATGGCAACCTGCACATCCTGCCGCGTGAAGACAGCAGCTGAATGGCATCCCTGGGGATTGGCCCCAAGTCAAAAAAAAAAAAAAACCTGGAAAGTTAGAGAAATAAATATTTGTACGCAAGGGTTCCGGACTCTACTCCCCGGGACATAACCCCCCCGGATGATACCCTCCGACAAATCCACCCCCCCCCCCCCCGACCATACCCCCCCCCCCCCCCTCCTAGGACCATACTCCCCGTGCCAATACCCCTCCCCCAACCAGAAATGTCCAGTTTTCAACGTTACAACAAAATGAAAACAAAAAGTACAGCGACATGTTTTATTTCTCTTCAACACTATGTTTAATCTTTACATCGATATTTCGAGTCTGCGTCTCATTCACAGTCAAACCTGCTAGTTCATAGTCCACATCTTTCAAAACTGAATATTGTGCGCTGTTCCACGAAAGCAGTCCAGTATGTTGCGGCTTGCGAAGTCGCCAACAATGTTCCTAATTCGCGAATTGATAATTGCAGTTACGGAACGTATGCATTAAATTGCATTTATAAACCTTTCAACTAGATCATAGAGGATTTTTTTATGTACAATAGCTTTTATCAATGGATTACATGAGATGAGTTGTAAGCGTTGTGGAACTGCAATTATACCCCTTTCAACTGGATCATAGCGAAACGGCTTAGCTTCTAACTACAGATCACAGAACTGTATTACTTTGTTGTTCGTTAATGAAAATCTTTAAAATGAAAATTGGAAAAAATGATTGGGGGGGGGGGGGATATTGGCACGGGGGGGTATGGTCCTGGGGGTGATATTGTCTGGGGGTATTGTCCTAGACCCACTTCCGTAAAACAGCCATTTATCGTGTTGAGATTATCGTGTATGTAAATGATTGTGCATAATTAGCTCTGGTGACAAAACTTAAACATTTTCTGCAGCAACACGCAGTGGTCCGGTTATCATTGAGGCTTTAGTTCACCAGTTTTCTCATTTCGGCACGGGGTTTCTGAACGACAGATATTATGGTCAACTGAAAAACCCAAGAGGACGAAAAGGGAAAAAACGTGGGGAATATCAGGGGAGTCAGGGAAGACAACATCAAAAGTCAGGAAAATTCAGTGAAAAAAGGCCCTCAAAAGTCCGGAAAAAAGGTTTCAGAAGTCAGGAAAAGTCGGCGGCGTCAACACAGGGACTGAATGGCAAGTTGTACATCCTTCCATGTCAACACAGCGACTGAATGGCAAGTTGTACATCCTTCCACGTCAACACAGCGACTGAATGGCAAGTTGTACATCCTTCCACGTCAACACAGGGACTGAATGGCAAGTTGTACATCTTCCCGCGTCAACACAGCGAGTGCATCTGGGCTGAGCTCTGTCGCTTCTCCCCCCTCACTTCTGTATAACTCAGCTAATGACCTGCGCACACAGTTGACCTTGGCTGCTTGGAACATAGCTTCACTTAACCCAACTTTCCTTTTTCTCACCACATCGGAACTGAACGAAGCTTGTATAAGATCTGCCAGCCAGCGTGTCTGGAAGTTACAGCGAATTTCATCCTTTGCAGCAAAGATAAGAAACAACTTAGACAGCATCTCCGGGGAATAGTCTTCTATCTCATGCACGTGACCCGTCCTGATGTGCGGCTGTAGAAAGCTGTGATTGGCTCTTAACTCGTGCATGCTAGTGACGTAACCAGTACTTCCTGCCAGGATCAGAGCAGGTGCGTGATGTCCCTCCGATCCGCGGTATTCCAGGATGGTTTTCAATGCCAGCCGGCCGGTCTCGCTTGCTAAGAACGTGTGCACGCTGTTAACGTAGATAGAGCACCCTTCCAGAGAACTTAGCTTTGCAACACATTTCTCAGTAGTGCCGTTGACGTCATCCCCAACCAGGTCGTGAATATCAAGCATCTCCATTTTAGCTAGATCCGTTTGGGCACACTGGTAGAGAATTTCTGTAGAATGAAGCAAAAATGAATGTATAAAATGCATGCAAATAACTCCTTGGAATTTTCTGTCCCAATAATAATAATAATAATAATAATAACAATAATAATAATAATAATAATAATAATAATAATAAAAACGTGTCAGAAGACACTTGAAGAGGATGCGAGGAAAACACGTGGGTCATAAATTGGAATTAAACATCATGCTCTGCATCATGAGTGTAAGAAACGAGGGAGGGGATGGCGGGGGGGGGGTGTCGTAGGGGTGAGGGGTTTGAATATGGTTGATGAAATGTGTTTGTGTATTTTCATGTTCTACCACAGTATAATAGTAATATTAATGTCTCATTCTCTGTATAACAGAACGGTTTGTTTTGTTTGTTTTTTTTTTTTTGCCTGAAGCTGAAAGGCCGTACGGACTGGCCCGAGAGAGAAGGAGGGAGGGGGGTGGGGAAGTCCGTACATATAGTAGAATGACCTATTTCTTTTATTAGATGCCTCACTTCAGTGATTTTTTTTGTCTTTTTGTCTTCACATAAACAAGTTTATAAATTGGAAAACTTTTAACTTGCTTTGTAATTGACTGACCCAGGTGTTTCGCTTCCTCCTTCACGAGCAAAAAACAGAGCAACAACTACCCGAACACTCGCGTAACGTCTAAAATACATCTACATTAGATCGGCAACTTCGTCTGCCGATGTATCGGTTGCACATAGGATTAACTATAGCCCGACGCATAATAGATATAGCGGCTTCGTACATCGGATATACATCGGGCCGATATATCTTTAATACGTCGGGCCACCGTCGGAAATATCCCTACAAATTCTTCGACGTCGGATACCAACCGTCGGCTATACGTCGGTTATACGTTTATATTCCGATGCATTTCCGACGAACTTCCGATGATTTTTATACGTAAAAAAATTGTTTCTAACCTTAACTGACCCATTGAACCTTTACCAACCATTCATAATTCACATATTCAATCATACACCATAGCATATCAATATACAACATAGCATATCTATATATTGCAACTGAACACTAGTACTTACTCGGGTTTGAACCGGGGACCTCTTGCATCCTAGGCGCGGAACATACCTCTACTCCACGGCGGCTGGGGCTAGTTTATTGAGGCAAATGATAATTTTCAAGTATATTCATAATGCTCCGCTATTGATTCTTCATAATGTCCCCTACAAAACGTCAATCGATAAATTTCCGACGCCGAATAAGCATCGGAAAATATGCGTTTTATAGACGTATAAAAAATACGTATAATATACGATTGCAATATCGGCATCTTTTTTCCGATGTATTTCCGACGTCGTTTATACATCGGAAAATATGCGTTTTATAGACGTTTAAAAAAATACGTATAATACGCATTGGCAATATCGGCATCTTTTTTCCGACGCTGTGGAATATGTGGAGCACTCGTACACAACGCAATATATATATATAGTTTTCATTTCAAGTTATGCGTGAAATACACAAATTTAGAGATCCATTGGAAATCGGTATATTTCCGACGTTTCACCGACAAATATAACTATATGTATAATATGCGTATATTTTTATACGCATATTACATGCTTGTAATATCTCAAATAGAAACATAAGTTTTCGTCGGAATTCGGTATATTTCCGACGTATAGCCGATGCAGTGATATATTTGTATATTATACGATTATTGTAATCCGTCGGTTATACATCAGTAATATCTTTTTCAAAAATAATTAAGTTTTGTTCCGTCGGAAGTACGTCTATGTCAGACGTTGGGCCAACATATACAAATATATGTATAATGTACGTATAACTAAATACATCGAATATACGTATGCAATATCCGTTTCATTTTTTTTTACCATTGGTCGGAAGTTAATCTATTTCCAACGTATAACCAATGCGTAAAAATATATGTATAATATATGCATTGAGAAATACGTGTAATATATGAATATAATATAATATATAAAATTCCCAATTGGTCGGAAGTTCGTCGGAAAAAGATGTCGGCCCGATGAATATTTGCCAACATCTATTAAACTGAGGAAAATAATCATCGGGCCAACGTCGGTAACCGATGAACTTCCGACGAATGAGAAAAAAATGGAAATTCGACTATTGCCAACCTATAACCGATGCATTATCGATGTATCGAAGCCGATGCCGACGTTTTCCGACCTGGTTTATACCGTTCCGACGTCGGCCCGACGTTACGCGAGTTTTCGGGTAATGTCTTGAAAACGGAAGTGGGGTGCAGTGGATGTTCGGAAGTACTGCATTCTTCACTTTTCTATCATTTTTTACGTACGGTCCACTGGGCACGTGAAAAAAAAACGTGAATTTTTATCTTCTGTATAACAAGCGGTACTGAAACGCCATCGCATAACTAATGGCCTAACAGAAGTACACAGTACCCAGAAGTACACAGTACCCAGAAATACACAGTACGCAGAAGTACACAGTGCTGTTGTTCATGTGTTTTTGAATTTTTTTTTTAATATTTACTCTGCCTGTTATTGATCCGTACTTGGACAGTTTTGATGACTATTTGAAAGGTGTTGATGTGTACTGGGACTGCTGTTAATATAGGCTCAGACTGTTGATGTGCACTGGGACTGCTGTTAATATAGGCTCAGACTGTTGATGTGCACTGGGACTGCTGTTAATATAGGCTCAGACTGTTGATGTGTACTGGGACTGCTGTTAATATAGGCTCAGACTGCTGATGTGCACTGGGACTGCTGTTAATATATGCTCAGAGTGTCGATGTGCGCTAGGACTGCTGTTAATATATGCTCAGACTGTTGATGTGCACTGCTACTGCTGTTAATATATGCTCAGACTGCTGATGTGCACTGGGACTGCTGTTAATATATGCTCAGAGTGTCGATGTGCGCTAGGACTGCTTTTAATATATGCTCAGACTGCTGATGTGCACTGCTACTGCTGTTAATATATGCTCAGATTGTTGATGTGCACTAGGACTGCTGTTAATATATGCTCCGAGTGTCGATGTGCGCTAGGACTGCTGTTAATATATGCTCAGACTGCTGATGTGCACTAGGACTGCTGTTAATATATGCTCAGACTGTTGATGCGCACTGGGACTGCTGTTTATATATGCTCAGACTGTTGATGCGCACTGGGACTGCTGTTAATATATACTCAGACTTTTGATGTGCACTAGGACTGCTGTTAATATATGCTCAGACTGTTGATGTGCACTAGGACTGCTGTTAATACAGGCTCAGACTGTTGATGCGCACTGGGACTGCTGTTAATATATGCTCAGACTGTTGATGTGCACTAGGACTGCTGTTAATATATGCTCAGACTGCTGATGTGCACTAGGACTGCTGTTAATATATGCTCAGAGTGTCGATGTGCGCTAGGACTGCTGTTAATATATGCTCAGACTGCTGATGTGCACTAGGACTGCTGTTAATATATGCTCAGAGTGTCGATGTGCGCTAGGACTGTTGTTAATATATGCTCAGACTGTTGATGTGCACTAGGACTGCTGTTAATATATGCTCAGACTGCTGATGTGCACTAGGATTGCTGTTAATATATGCTCAGAGTGTCGATGCGCACTGGGACTGCTGTTAATATATGCTCAGACTGTTGATGCGCACTGGGACTGCTGTTAATATATGCTCAGACTGTTGATGTGCACTAGGACTGCTGTTAATATAGGCTCAGACTGTTGATGTGCACTGGGACTGCTGTTCATATATGCTCAGAGTGTCGATGTGCGCTAGGACTGCTGTTAATATTTGCTCAGACTGCTGATGTGCACTGGGACTGCTGTTAATATATGCTCAGACTGTTGATGTGCACTAGGACTGCTGTTAATATATGCTCAGACTGCTGATGTGCACTAGGACTGCTGTTAATATATGCTAAGAGTGTCGATGTGCGCTAGGACTGCTGTTAATATATGCTCAGACTGTTGATGTGCACTGGGACTGCTGTTAATATATGCTCAGACTGTTGATGTGCACTGGGACTGCTGTTAATATATGCTGAGACTGTTGATGCGCACTGGGACTGCTGTTAATATATGCTCAGACTGTTGATGTGCACTAGGACTGCTGTTAATGTATGCTCAGAGTGTCGATTTGGGCTAGGACTGCTGTTAATATATGCTCAGACTGTTGATGTGCACTAGGACTGTTGTTAATATATGCTCAGACTGTTGATGTGCACTAGGACTGCTGTTAATATAGGCTCAGAATGTTGATGTGCACTGGGACTGCTGTTAATATATGCTCAGACTGTTGATGTGCGCTAGGACTGCTGTTAATATATGCTCAGACTGTCAATGTGCGCTAGGACTGCTGTTAATATATGCTCAGACTGCTGATATGCACTAGGACTGCTGTTAATATATGCTCAGACTGTCGACGTGCGCTAGGACTGCTATTAATGTATGCTCAGACTGTTGATGTGCACTGGGACTGCTGTTAATATATGCTCAGATTGTTGATGTACACTAGGACTGCTGTTAATATATATGCTCAGACTGTTGATGCGCACTGGGACTGTTGTTAATATATGCTCAGTGTGTCGATGTGCGCTAGGACTGCTGTTAATATATGCTCAGACTGTCGATGTGCGCTAGGACTGCTGTTAATATATGCTCAGACTGTTGATGTGCACTAGGACTGCTGTTAATATATGCTCAGACTGCTGATGTGCACTAGGACTGCTGTTAATATAGGCTCAGACTGTTGATGTGCACTGGGACTGCTGTTAATATATGCTCAGACTGTTGATGTGCACTAGGACAGCTGTTAATATATACTCAGACTGTCGATGTGCGCTAGGACTGCTGTTAATATATGCTCGGACTGCTGATATGCACTAGGACTGCTGTTAATATATGCTCAGACTGTCGATGTGCGCTAGGACTGCTGTTAATATATGCTCAGACTGTTGATGTGCACTGGGACTGCTGTTAATATATACTCAAACTGTCGATGTGCACTGCTACTGCTGTTAATATATGCTCAGATTGTTGATGTACACTAGGACTGCTGTTAATATATATGCTCAGACTGTTGATGCGCACTGGGACTGCTGTTAATATATGCTCAGACTGTCGATGTGCGCTAGGACTGCTGTTAATGTATGCTCAGACTGTTGATGTGCACTGGGACTGCTGTTAATATATACTCAAACTGTCGATGTGCACTGCTACTGCTGTTAATATATGCTCAGATTGTTGATGTACACTAGGACTGCTGTTAATATATATGCTCAGACTGTTGATGCGCACTGGGACTGCTGTTAATATATGCTCAGACTGTTGATGTGCGCTAGGACTGCTGTTAATACATGCTATGATTGTTTATGTGTACTGGGACTGGTGTTGATATATGCTCAGACTGTTGATGTGGACCAGAACTGCTGTTAATGTATGCTCAGATTGTTGATGTGCACCAGGACTGCTGTTAATATATGCTCAGACTGTTGATGTGCACTGGGACTGCTGTTAATATATGCTCAGACTGTTGATGTGCACCATAACTGCTGTTAATATATGCTCAGACTGTTGATGTGCACTAGGACTGCTTTTAATATATGCTCAGACTGTTGATGTGCACTAGGACTGCTGTTAATATATGCTCAGATTGTTGATGCGCACTGGGACTGCTGTTAATATATGCTCAGACTGTTGATGCGCACTGGGACTGCTGTTAATATATACTCAGACTTTTGATGTGCACTAGGACTGCTGCTAATATATACTCAGACTGTTGATGCGTACTAGGACTGAAAAGTTTACAATGACGTCTCAGCCCCCCCCCCCCTTCACCCACCCACACCTCCCGCCCAGGACACTGAGTTTTGGAGCTTAGTTTATACACACCTGCGATTAAATATGACGTGTATTTCTTGCCGCTAGATGGCCCACCGCTGATTGACAGCACCACGTGATCACGTTTATTGTTAGACCGGTTCCAGACCATTTCAGCTGTAAGAGTTTTGAGCCAGTTTTTCAGTGAGTCTGGGCACGCGAGGTCATCTACTCGGCCTTCAATCCACCTCAGACATTCACCTAAACAGGCAATCGCTCAACTTTGTGCGGGTCATTCATAAATATATAATATATAATAAATATATAATATATATAAATATAAATATATGCCAGAAAAATACAAGGACATGAAGGCACTTCTTTATTTCAAAATGATGCCGATCTGATCTCATTCTATTTCACAGCAAAATTATTTATCGATTTTTTCAAGATTTTTATATTCATTTTTTGTAGCTCTGAATAGAAATTTAAGCCTTTGAGCGATAAATGGTCTTTGCTTGATTGAAGCTTGTTGATGACTCACTGAGGGGAAGTCGGCCGTCCGCTGTGCACTCCACTTGATTCTCACTGTTCCATAGGTCGGACACTGAGTGGGGCAGGGCGGGGCCTGTTGTCCCTCCCACCGCTCCTGGGGCTTCTATTTCCTGCTGAATGCTGCCTGAAGGTTAGACAGGAGAACACAATAAACTGCAACACCAGCTGGTGACAACGAATCGAATCCGTGTGAAAACTGACTCGTGTTACTCTACCCTTGCATATAAACAGGCGTAACGTTACCTGTTACTCTACCCTTGCATTGCAGACTTAATGTTACCCTGTTACTCTACCCTCGCATTACAGACATAGAGTTACCCTGTTACTCTACCCTCCCAATACAGACATAATGTTACCCTGTTACGCTAACCTCCCATTACAGACTTAATGTTACACTGTTACTCCAAGGATGGACCATAAGTAGGTGGTGACTTCACCCTGGGTAAAGGATGGGCGGTAATTTGGTGGTGAGTTCATCCTGGCTTGAGGATGGGAGGTAAGTCAGTGGTAATTTTGCTACGGGTTGAGGATGGATGGTGAGTCACCGGTGGCCTCGCCATGTTTCTTACCTTCATCTGCTTGGTAAGAAGCTCTTGAGCTCTCAGTGTCTCCATGCTAAAATGACATCAATATTTATATACATACATTACACACACACACACACACACACATATATATATATATATATATATATATATATATATATATATATATATATATATATATATGTGTGTGTGTGTGTATACATCTAGTTCCTGATGAATATATATATATATATATATATATACTATATATATATATATATATATATATATATATATATATATATATATATATATATAATCCGCTGGGCTATATTCATCATTTGTGGCGAATTCTGTTGTCCATCGGGTTAGTTTTCGATTTTTTCAAAACGTAATTTGGCGATTTTTTGACAATTTGGACTTTGTCGTTTTTCAGAACGACCAATAAAACTCTACAAGTAGAAAGTATGTGAAGTGTGGTTGTGCAACCTTAAGTTATTTTTGGATTCTTAAGAAATGTAATTTTGGCGATTTTTCACAATTTAGAGTTTGTTGTATTTCAGACAAGTTTGTCCAGGCTGTATCTTTGTTGCTATTCACCGCAGACCAATAAAACTCTACAGCTGGAAATTGTGCAAAGTCAGGTTATTTTTCGATTTCTTCAAAACATGTAATTTTGGCGATTTTTGGAAAATTTAGACTTTGTCGTAGATGAGCGCGGCGGGGGATGTGCAATCTACGATTGTCTTGTTCTTACCTGCTATATCTTTAGTGTTGCTCAAGATCCGTAATTATACTTAATAAGTTTCAATGGACTTGTAGCATTTTTGTTATCGGTTCGGTAAAAACTGGTCAAATAAACGAATAGTTTTAAGGGAAACATAAAAATGTTGCTTGTTCCCACAGATCCTGTCCGATTACTTTAGTTAGCAGTGTTTCCCATGCCAAATTTTGTTACATTTCGTCGGTTTCTCTTTTCATCTTTGTGATATCGTCAATTTTACGACTGGGCACAATGTCCACGGACATTCTAGTTGGTAAGTGCTGGTTAAGGTTTATGGTCAAGTCAAACCAAAGTCAAGTCGTACCCAAATGGTTCAAGTTGCACGAGAATTTGTATGGGCAAGTCGCACTCGACATTTCATACACTGATCGTACCCTTCATAATAATAATAATAAATAAGAAGAATTGGAAGGAGAAGAAGAAGAAGAAGAAGAAGAAGAAAGATATATATGTATTTATATATATGTATACATACTTCGTGTATATCTTCCTGTGCCTGGGCCGCAACCTTGCCCACGTGGAATTTGTCGAGAATACCTTTCCTCCTCGTCTTGCAGTACCTCGTAAAGGCCCGGGCATAGTTGAATAAGTACGAGTACTCCTCTTCATGTTCCCGAGCCTTCGCTTCCTTCACTGAATCAGCCAATGGAATCTGTCCTTCTTTATACTTGGCCTTGTAGAATGTATGATCCTTGAAGTTATAAGTCATACGCGACACCTTGCCATGTTTGTCCAAGTTGTAACCGATTCCGACGAAATGCTCGTTGGGTAATACGGAAATAACAATCATCCAACGGTAATAAAAAGGAGACTTGGCATAGCTCAGCTCATCACCCGCTTCTATGTCAGCAAAGCTCGAGAGCTTATTCCACGTCTTGTCAAACATTGACTTGAGCATTTTGTTTACGGAGGGTGGGTGGGTGAGTAGGTGGGGGTGGGTGGGGTGGGTGGGATGAGCAGTCACTGGTAGAGACTACAGCACCTGGAAGACAAACAAGACAAGGTGGACCATTCGTGAAAAACAATGCACATGCACACTGAGGTCATACTTTTCTTCTAACAAATGCTGTGGCTTTCGACGAATAGTCGCACAACAATAGTGACATCCCATAAACTAATTTCACATCGAAGTTGGGTTATTATTTCATTACAAAATTCAACGTGACTATAATATATATATATGGTATGAATGTGGGAACAGAACCCCCCCCCCCGGGCCAGACCCCCCCGGACCAGACCCCCCCTTTTTTGGTAGGAACAGACCCCCCCCCCCCCCAGGAACAGACCCCCCCATTTACATATATATATATATATATATATATATATATATATATATATATATATATATATATATATATATATATATATATATATATATATATATTATGTCCTGAGATATATTTTTTTAAATGTTTTTTTTTTATTTCATATATATATTTTTCTGTATTTTACAATTTTCACTTATGATTTTAAATTGCGTATTTATTAGTAATGCAACACCTTTTCATCACGATGAAAACATGTTCCAATGTCCTTTCATCATAATGAAAGGGATGAAAGGATGTATTGATGTTGTTTCATCGCAATTGCAATTTGATAAAACTATAAGCAATAGCACAATTAATGACTGTGAGATCACACAAAGAACACAATTACAGAACCCAAATGCAATCAAAACCGCTCTGTCAAAACAATTAACGGAGATTCAATCTGCAGATTAGCGAAACACCCACACCCCGACCCAAGAGCCGGAGATGTATTCAATAGAAAGTGAAAGTGATTCTGGGGTAAACGGTCATCTGCCCCCCCCCCCGGTCAACTGCCCCCCCAGTCAACTGCCCCCCCTTTTTTGCAACCCGGTCGACTGCCCCCCCTCCTGCAATTTGACGTGGTCGTAATTTGCCCCCCTCCTTTTTTTAGTAGAAAAGATTTTTTAAAAAAAATTAGGCAATTGTGATGTCCCCGTCTACTTCGTCTCTGAAACGATTGATCTTCATTGATCTATTCACCAATATTGATCTTAGGAGAGACTGATGAGTAAACTAATTGCAATTCAAATTGCAATTAGTTTCCAATTGGTGAATTGCAATTTACGGAGGTGCAATACATTCAATAAAATAAATATAATTTTATTTATTGTGACTTTGTAAGCCAAGAAACCAAGAAAAATAGTATATGGAGGGGGCAAGCGACCCCCCCTCCACTTTGAAGGGGGGGGGGGCAGTCGACCGGGTTGCAAAAAAGGGGGGGCAGATGACAGTGGGGGGGCAGTTGACCGGGGGGGCAGATGACCGGGATTCTGATTCTGGATATCTGCTCGCTGCTCTGTTATCCCCAAAATAACTTGATTTTTTAAAATTTAATTTCACAGAGATACTGAAACATTATTATAATAATAAAAAATGCGGGGGGGGGGGGTCTGTTCCTACCACTGCAAAAAAGGGGGGTCTGTTCCGGGGGGTCCGTTCCGGGGGGGTCTGTTCCGTTTACCATATGGTATTCAGACAGAAGGGCCTTGGACAAAAGGGCCTTGGACGTAAGGGTCTTTCCCAAAACGGCCTTTCCCAAAACGGTCCTCAATGAAAAGTTGGAGAAAAAGGCCTTGAGAATTTTTTTCTAGGATTTTGAGTTTTAATTATTTAATAAAATATATAATAAATAAAAAGTAAAAAGAAGAACAAACTTCATCGTGTTTTTACAGAGAACTGCCTTGATGCTTTGTTTCAATTACTTCCCATCACTCTCTGAGATTTCCGAAGCACTGTGCCACAGGATAATCCCTGTTTGTACCAATCACTGCCTTGGTGTTTTACTCATTGCAAAGACTCTTTCAATTATACTTCCCATCACTGTCTTTAGATGCCAGATTTAGGAGTCATTGTGCCACAAAAGATAATCTGTGTCCTTTGTTTCGTTCCTCTGCACTGTGCTGTTTAAACACACGCGCTAATCCGGATGATATTGGCGTGTTAGTGTCTTGTCCATATATGAGTTCTGAAAAAAATTCTCAAGGCCCTTTTGTCCAACTTTTCATTTAGGGCCGTTTTGGGAAAGGCCCTTTTGGAAAAGGCCGTTTTGGAAAAGGCCCTTATGTCCAAGGCCCTTCCGTCCTGGATTTATATATATATTCTTCTTTTTTTTTTTTTTGGGGGGGGGGGTAGGAGGGGGGGCTGAATCACTCTATTCTGTCTTCTTTTCAAATGATTCCGTTTGTGAATTGACTTACCTCTCGGTAGTTAGGAACGAAAGCGACGCGTGCTGTGTAGACCTGCTGAACCACACTGATCTTCTAGTCTTATAATTAAACCCAAACCCATTAATCACACTTGGGGATTCGCAATCTCCCTACTTTATTTGAAAAATACTCCTGTCAATTATTACTGCTGTTATTCTTTTACAAATTAACGATTAAAATTAGCACTACTTTGCTTGCTCTCACGTGCCGAGCTTTAAGTCGTAAGAATAACCGACACTCTTGTGGTTTAGTACACTCATATAAATGCACAGGTACGCATTATTTACGGGTTTATCCCGCAGGCAATTGATGTGCGAAAAGCGACCCTGGGAATAAAAACATGTACAGGAACGCCCGAACAGAACGATGTGACGTTTTTGTCAAGCCTAATGCATACTCTGATTTTTTTTTGGGGGGGGGGGAGGGGTTATATCTCCCAGAATATCTCTACCCTTTTTCCCCCGCCCTGTACCGCTTCACGGGGCGGGGATGGAAGAGAAGGCAACCGCGAGAGGGGAGTTCCTGTAACGCAATTTCTTTCAGTCCATTGTGTGATGTTTTCACCATTTATGTCTTGCGCATTTAGAAATAAGAGTTTCGTTTCTAGTAAAATCATGCCCGGCCCACGCTGTTTTTTTTTTCTAAGCTACAAAGGTGTTCCAAAGTTTTGCTTCAGCCTAGCAAGAAACAGCTTATGCCACGTGGGTATAGACGGAAGCTAAATATATTGGCTCCTCAAAACATTTGTTATTTATCATTTCAAGATGTTGATACTGTATAAACGGAGGAGAATTCGGCGGATTTATGTACAGCCGATAGGGGCGTACGCACGCGGAAGTCTTCGAGACCGGTCAGGGGCGTACGCACGCAGATGGGAGGGGTGGAGGAGGAGAGAGGATTGTGCGTTTATGTTATGTTTTATGGATTACGTCATAAGCATTGCGGCGAGGCGGGAGAGAGAGGGGTGGGGGGGAGGGAGGGGGTGGCATTTCAACAATAGAATGTGCACAGGGCTCGTCCCTACGCCCCTGACTTGTTTCGAGGACTTCCGCGTGCGTACGCATCTAACCAGTGTGGGGGATTTCCGCGTGCGTACGCATCTAACCAGTGTGGAGGACTTCCGCCCGCGTACGGCCCTTACCAGTGTGGAGGACTTCCGCGTGCGTACGCCTCTAACCAGTGTGGAGGACTTCCGCGTGCGTACGCCTCTAACCAGTGTGGAGGACTTCCGCGTGCGTACTCCCCTTACCAGTGTGGAGGACTTCCGCGTGCGTACTCCCCTTACCAGTGTGGATGACTTCCGCGTGCGTACGCCTCTAACCAGTGTGGAGGACTTCCGCGTGCGTACTCACCTTACCAGTGTGGAGGACTTCCGCGTGCGTACTCCCCTTACCAGTGTGGATGACTTCCGCGTGCGTACGCCTCTAACCAGTGTGGAGGACTTCCGCGTGCGTACTCCCCTTACCAGTGTGGATGACTTCCGCGTGCGTACTCCCCTTACCAGTGTGGATGACTTCCGCGTGCGTACGCCTCTAACCAGTGTGGAGGACTACCGCGTGCGTACTCACCTTACCAGTGTGGAGGACTTCCGCGTGCGTACTCCCCTTACCAGTGTGGAGGACTTCCGCGTGCGTACTCACCTTACCAGTGTGGATGACTTCCGCGTGCGTACTCCCCTTACCAGTGTGGATGACTTCCGCGTGCGTACGCCTCTAACCAGTGTGGAGGACTTCCGCGTGCGTACTCCCCTTACCAGTGTGGATGACTTCCGCGTGCGTACTCCCCTTACCAGTGTGGATGACTTCCGCGTGCGTACGCCTCTAACCAGTGTGGAGGACTACCGCGTGCGTACTCACCTTACCAGTGTGGAGGACTTCCGCGTGCGTACGCTCCTGACCGGTCTCGAGGACTATGCTGTAGGTTTGTAGACCTAGACGAAGTTACTACTTTTTACTTATTTATGATATACAAACATTGTTTGTCTCTGCTTGGAAAACGTGAAATATTAAATAGGTTGGAAATGAATATTAATACATGAGGCGTCAGCTCAGTACGATTAGAACTGTACATAACCGGCCCCTAACAAAAATAAGCAGTAAACTCAGCTTTTTATAAACAATGAATGTTTTTTATTTTTGTCTGTTGACCCTCCTCCCCACCCTCTCCCCGCTTCACCCACCCACACAAACAACCAAACAGTGTATCAGCTCCTTGAAAAGTGAAAGAAGTGATGCTTCTCAAAAAGCTCCTATGATTTTAGCTAACGCCTTATCCCAGTAAACATCCCGACTTCGAGGCAACGTCGATTTGAGGTCGATACGTCGCCCCGACCAAAACGCAACATTAAATCGATTTATAATTTGGCTGTGAATGGTTGTGATCACAGATCAATGTCCAATCAAAATTTTAAACAACGTTAAATAGACGTTCGATAAGCAACGTTATTTAGATGTTGCTTTTGGTCGCACTTTTTCGGACGTCCAATCAACATCGTTGGTAAAACATTGTGCAGACGTCAGAGTTACAACCGAATAACAAGCTCATCATATTATAGCAAACAGGACGTGGCAGCCATGACAGGTCGAATCGAAAATTGATTACATTTGACAAGATGACCATCATAATCGTAAACGCGGGTCAGGCACATTGGAACCATTCTTGTCGCATTATTGCCATCCACAGCAACCAAAAAGGTGGGGAATACGGAATGCTGCGAAGAGATTGCCCTCCCTGCTATTGCACAGCTAAAATATCTACTGAAAGAGTTCGCAAATACTTTAGTTAACAACCGACGTCTTTTTTCGGTTGAAAAAAGGTTGTATTTTGGTCGCGACGACTTCACAACCATATTCTGACCTATTACCCTAAAACCCAACTTTATTCCAACGTCGAGGCGACGTCAGTTTTCTGACGCCATTCCGACGTTGCAGAAACGACCAAAAAGTGTTGAACATTATTATCGCTCACCGGAAATGGAAGTTATTTTGAAAAAGAAGAAGAAAAAACGTAATTTTTACTTGAAAATTTTAGAATTTTGATGGCGCGTCGGTATTTTTCTTCCTACATTGTAAAAATTTACATGGAAAATGCTTTCGTATGTATTTCACAACAGCAGTTGGATAAGTAATTATCTATTAATTATATAACTCTAGTCAGTTTCAGGTCGGAATCCGACGTCGGTTCCAATTTCATACACAACCTAAAACCGACTTAATTCCGACGTCGGATTTAGGTCGGAACCCGACGTCATTCTGACGTTGAAAACCCGACGCCGGTTCCATTTCATATACAACCAAAACCGGCACGTCAGTCGGACGTCGGAAACGTCGGGTCACGACGTCGACCCGACGTCATTGTGACGTTTTAATGTTTGCTGGGCAGGTTATTCAACACCCAAACAGCCATAGTGTTTAAACAGCTACAGAAAAGCTCATCTCTATGACTTCGTCAATAGAAAATCTCAGGGTGCCGGCACAATTTCAGAACGTTACACAAAGCGTATTATTAGGATCGGGGCAGGGGATCGAGTTCGCGTTTTAGATGCGGGAGCTCAGGATATCGGTTCGCACGAAGAACGGAAGAGGTAAACTCTTACAGCATTAAAAACTGTATGAGAAATTCGTACGAGATATGAGTGAACCCCCCATGTCATAAACGCCTTACTATAATTTGCGAAACGACACGAAACAAAACACAACATGGGGCTTCATTCGGGGGATTTTCTTTTCTAAAGATGTGAAGAAATAATTTCATTTTTTCATAATATTTTAATACTGTTGTGTATATTTGTATTTCGAGGTGGGGGTGGGGGGTTCGATAAGAAAAAAATCCCGTTTCGTTTGGTTTCGCAAAATACAGTAAATCTTATCAACTGAGTCGAAAATGGAATAAATTGCCGTTTACTAATTGTGGTGAAAAATATAATCTTTCCCAGAGGAGTACTACTTCGTTACGACACAAATGGAAAAATTCATGCTTACCGCCGCGATTTCTCTGCTGATTATGCACCCCATACCAACTTCTAATATGATTAAAAAGTACTGTAAAAGTAGCGAATTATAAAACTGTATGTTTGCAGTCTTTTGCGTCCGTACTTCCGGTATCAAACTCACACACATACTGGTCTGATGTACTTGCAGCTTTCTTATCGCTAAGTGTAGAATGGTAGTGTTAGAGCCCATCTATCGATCCAGCCCATTTCGATATTTAGCTTAGACTCAGTCGTGTTGTAACGTGCGTTTACTGTTTATCGGTACATCCCTATGGCAGGGGTACCCCATAAATGTTCATTGTTTAGTGTTCATAAGGATTTCAAGTATGCTACAATCCTCTGGTAAGCTTACCAACGCATCAGAACTCAAAATATTTATGCTTTCCCCCAACCATCATTTCCCCAGCCTAATACAGAAGTTTTCAGCCCCGTTGTTTCTTCTCCCATAAATCAATAGCGTACGATAATAATAATAATAATAATAATAATAATAATAATAATAATAATAATAATAAATATAAATAATAAATATAAATATATATTTCATAAAATTTTTACCTCAGTCATCTTCCGTTCCTGACTCCTATGAGGCGTCCCAGACAGCTATAGTTGGAGAGTGCCCTTCTTCCCGCGTGCATGGATCCGTGTTATAAACGGACTCCTTCTCGGGTCCAGAGTCTGAACTGCAATCTCCCCCACTAAAAGTTTTCCCATCGTCCACCTCGACGGGTGCCCTTGTTACATAACTCCGCATCCATTCGTAACAGAGGATGAACAGCAACGCGCACGCCTCAGTCGTATTCATGGTATAAGGCACCCGTATTGAGATATTGCACCACTAAGTCTCTGTCCCTTTTTGTAGCGTTTACCTTGAGCGTTGCCTATCTTTCTCGAATACTTTTTTCGTCCTTTCTTGTTCGGCACCCAACGTAAAATGCCACCTTTTCCCAAAATTAAGTTTTTTTATCCACTTGCTTTCACTTGACAGTTCCGCCTGGTCAGTGCGGAATTTTCTTACTTTTAGCTGTTTCTTGCTGTGGACCTGTCACACTCCCCATATTTGTCTTCTTTTCTTTACCCTTTCCCCGCACGTAGCATTAGTTAGGTTTAACGGCCCACTTTCTCTTCTCATTAGCTGCGTGTCGCGTCCACTCGTAGAGGTCACCCACTAATATCTCCCTCTTGCATTTGGTCCCGTATTTTTCTTGTTCTGCGTTTATCTTTTTCGCTTTTCCCTCAGATAAAGCTTTATATTCTGAGTTCTGTTTAACCACAGTAGTATTCTTTTGCTTGTGTTTAGGTTTGTATTGTGTATGTTGTTAGCAAAAATTATTCTCTTAACTTTGAACCTGTACTTCTCATTTTCTCCTTTTGCCCAGGGGGCAAAATTTGAAGCCTCAAGTGTGTACAGCCGTTCAGACGAAGAAAAATTTCTAAAACTTTATTAATTGAGAAAACAGGTTGTAATTGATTTAGTTAATTGAATAAGGATTTATTAATTGGTAATATGAAGTTTATAAGCGTAATGTTAATAACGAAAAATTATTTCCCCTTAAGGGAGAAAGCAAAGCATCCTTTTGGTGAATCATGATTACGGTTCCATTTGATTTGATCCATCCACTTAAAGTAATGAGTAAAAGTTTGTTCTAAATACGCAAGCGTAGTAGTCTCCTTGAATTTCACTGATATTGGTCATATCAAGAGAAGATAATCTCGTGGAAAGAAATCAGAAATTCCCAAAATACCAAATTAAAAACGTGCAAAAAAATCCAATCCTCAATTGTAGAGACCTATCGTATCATTGAGCAAACGTGACTGAAATGCAAAAAAAAGACCACGTTAGCAAAATTGAGATTACATCATAGATGCTCTCATGTACAGTCTTCTCTCGATATCGACAACTCAAACATGGAATCTTACAAATTGGATTTAATTTAAAAGGTTAAAGTTAAACATTAATTTATTTTGATAAGTAGTATATTTTGGAAACGGTTTAGAGTACTTGAAAAGCTAGTTCAATAAACAAAAAGATGAGTTCTGTAAGTCTGACTAAATCCGCCGCCATAACAGACCCCACGGAAAGACCCCAACCTCGTTTTGATCTTGATTAGTGCTAATGAGCGTCGCGTTGAAGGGGGATCTGTGCCGGCCAGCGGCATTCTTCTTGAAGGCTCCCGATGGTTAAGATGTGTTTTTGTATAACTGGCATAAGTTTGGACAATAAAGAAGTTGAGTGGATAAAAAGAGATCTGCCTTATTTATTTAAAGAGGTATATGATATACAAAAGGTCTACCTAAGCAAAAGATCCTGCTGCCTCCCGCTTGCCCCCCCCCCCCCACTTTTGCTAGAAGAAAACCCCAAACTATAAGGAAATTGAAGTGGACTGTGATCGTGATGTTCGAAACAAACTTAAAAGTCATCAAAGTAAGGAGCAAAATATTGCTAAAATAACGGAATCAAAAAATTAAAAAATCGACCGATGGGCTGAGTCAGCAAAATTGAAATTTCATGATCGGCCGTTGGCCTGCCCCATCGGTAAATTCTCCGTTGGGCCAAGCCCATCGCCCGATGGGCTGGATCGACCGATAGGCGCTAACAGTAGCATCTTTCATTCTCATTTCCAATGATAGCGTTCATGATAAAAGAGTGGACTGGTAGACCCGTCTTAAAAAACTATTCTGGCTTACAGTGCCAGTTGGTGTATCTCGTGTTTAATGCTAGTGGGAAGTTATCGGCGTTGGAGAAAATTTAACACATAAAGGGATGCTAGCTCTGCTATTAGCCATACATCTCAACAGCGAACATTAACACACATGGGAGGTTATCATAGGGTGATATGGACAGCATATTGACATGGATAGCAAAAGTAGTATATAACATTTCTGCTACGAAGTCATTATACCGGTTGGTGTGAAGGTGAAGAACAGTTTCAAAGGTGTTAAAACATATGCCTTCTTAAATTCAAGAAGCATTAGCTTCTGTACACAAGGGTTAATGGAAGAATTGAATGTGGGTGGCAAAAGACTGAAAATAGTCATTTTTAATACTATGGGCAAGCCATTCACAACGGTGATTAACGAAATTAAGGGATTAAAGGTTAGTATCTGGAAAGTAAAATAAAAACGATTGAATTGTCATGGGTTTATACAAAGAACATCATTCCTGTTTCGCAGTGTCATATTCCTAGGATGAATGACTATCCGAATGGCTTCATTTTACAGATGCGCATATAGCGGAAATAGAGGAAGATATTAGTCTTTTTATCGGTGTCGATACACCAGGAGTCTTTACTCCTATAGTGACTAGTGTTGACCCGATAGACTGTCCCTCGGCCACAAGGTCATCTCTAGGTGGATCGCATGAAACATATGGCGTAGCGGGGCCAAAGGCTTTGATATGGTAAATAGAATGTCTATGGTAGCTCAGAAGAAAATTGAAGATTTAAAGGTTAGACAGATTAGTCAGAGATTCAATGAATTTTCATTTTCCCGAGCATATCATAGACGATAAAAAGAAACAAGGGGACAAGGCCTTTCTCCGAAAGGTAGAAATCACTATGTGCTATGATTACCATTTAAGGATGAGTCTCTCGTACTTCCCGACAATCGTAATCAAGTCATTCAAAGATTTAAAGCCTTGGAAAGAAAAGTGAAAAAAATTCCAGTGTTTTTAGGACTATATATGCCTCATTACACATGTTACAGATAAGGGATACGCGGAAGTAGTTCTAAATAGTGAATTGAAGACATATGATGGGAAGGTCTGATGCATTCCTCATCGTGGCGTGTATAATCCAAACAAACCTGAGAAAATAAGAGCTGTTATTGATTGTGTTGCGAAGTAGAGGGGACTTTAATTGAATCAAAATCTCCTTCAGGGCCCAAATCTAACCGATAATTTGGTTGGGATACGGTTGCGTTTCGGACGAGAACGACGTGCAATACTGGGAGACACAGAGGCAATGGTTCACCAAGTCAAGGTTAGAAAAGAGGATTACGACTTCTTGAGGTTTATGGTAGCAGGATCGGGACCTAGATAGCGAACCAAGAGTATAGAGAATGTGTGTCCATTTATTTGCTGCCACTTCTTCCTCCAGCTGTGCTATCTCTGCCCTTACATCTAGTGCTCTTAACAACTGAGATAGATTTGACAAGGAAACAATACATATGGTTATGTGTCATTTCTTCGTCGATGATTGTCTGAAATCCATTCCAAGTGAAAGTGACGCAGTTTTACTTGTTTTTTAGTTTGTCATAATTGTGAGAGTTAGTTGCATTTCGTTTGACCTAGTGGATAATAGCAGGACAGTGTTAAACGTTATCACCGAATCAGATAGTGCTAAGGCCGTTAAGGACAGAGAAATGAAATCAGATACTCGCCCAACTGAGAGAGCTCTAGGTGTCGCATGGTGCACAGAATTGGATTGTTTTAAGTTTCGCATAAAACTACAAGAGAAACCTGTCACAAGAAGGAGTATACTCTCAGTCACGTGTTTAATCTTTGATCCTCTGGGCACAGCTTCCCCCTTTTTACTGCCTGCTCGAAATTTGCTTCAGAATCCCTGCAAGAAAGGATGATTCCTTCCGAGAAAACGAACCACAAAGGTGGCAATAGTGGTTAGTGGAGCTCCCACATACATACGTAAGTGCTTTAAGCATACTGAAGGCACTTGCTCAGAATTTCAACTTCACACATTTTCTGATACTAGTGGACGGCTGTGGGGAAGCATCTTACCTAAGGCTTAACATACAAGACAAGCTGGTTCGCTCTCTCTTGTTATGATGTAATCAAGAGTAGCACCATTAAAGAACATTACAATTCGCAGGTTAGAGCTTACTGAACCACTGTTGCAGTTCGAATCATAAAAATAATCGAAAGAGAATTGGATTTCAAGCTGGAATTCTATTTTTTGGACTGACAGGGACTCGATTCCACACCTTTGTAGCAAATAGGGTATCCCTTGTTACAGAAGATGCATTGGGCAGTGGAGAAACATCAGATTAGCTTTGAACCCTGACGATCTTGCTTCTCTTGGCGAATCAGATAAGTGCAAACGATGGTATTCAGGGCCAGAATTTTTGTGACAGCCGCAGTTTGACTGACCAGGGACAAAACACTTACGCAAGTCTGTTGATACGGATGATCCAGAGATTAAGACTGCTGTCAACACTGCTGCCAGGTGTGAAACAGAAAGTCTCGATGCAGTGTTAAGTAGATGCTTTGGATTGGAAAAGGGCACGAAAGGCTTTTGGGTGGATTGTCAAATTTATTTTACATATAAGATTTTTGGCTTCAACACGGAGCTCAAGTAGGGTCGCAGAAATACACAAAGATTGCAAGGGTTGAGTTAGAGTAGCTAAGTTACAAACAAAGTCAAACATTTTAGAACACCCCATACATAAATTGTGTCTTGTCCTAGAAGATAACTGAATATGCTTCAATTATATCATTATCATTGAAATGTTTGATCAAATATTTGCTTAAATTGTAGAGATGAGGTTACTAGTACTGATTATGTTAAATCAGTAATTGTGAAGTGTTTTTATTTCAACAAATGAGCAGCTTGTGGTTAAAAACAGGAAGGAAATGTTTAAAGTTGAATTTAAACACCGTCAATGTATAATATATATGTAGTGACAATGATGCGAAGCGTCTGGTGTCTACCAATTCAAACTAAGCAGGTGCATTACACTTTAGATAATGTATAACTTGATTAATGGCTTTTGCTTGTGTTCCACTTGTTTTGTGTTACACTTGTAAATAGTTAGAGTTAACTAGAGCAACATGTACTCCGAATCATAAAGGGCAAAAGAAATTTGTATGATAATATTATATCTGATCTTCCTAAGATTAAATGCCCAGCAGCATCTAAAGGAGCAGGCGCTACGGCCAGACATGCAACATTTTTGATCTTGAGAAATTAAGATGTTTATTGCTTTAGAACTAAGCGCGCTATGTTTTGTTTTTTATAAGATCGTTCAAGTATATCATGTACATTAGGTTGAAGAAGAGACTTCTTGTGTTCAAACGACCTAGCTATCGTTCTTTATGTGGGTCAGACTTTTCCACGCTAACTACACCTTGATTCCAGCAAACTCCCTGCAACAAACAGCTTGTGTAAAATTTATCCAAAAACACTGTTTGAGTTCCGTTGGTGTGAGTGTGTCTTTCGCACTTCCCTAGAACGATCCATATCGTACCAGAAAAGACTTGTTCATTTTTCAATTTGGACGAAACATTGAAATTTGAAATTTTTATTTCTCGTTTTTCAATTTTTCTATTAAATTAAAAATAGAAAATCGAATCCATTTTCCATTTTTCTTTTTGCATTTGAAATGAAATATTGAAAGGACGAAATGTACACAGACCAAAGCACCTGAATATATGTCATATGCTCATATTTTGAGTCAGAACCGACTGAACTTGCATTACACCACTTGTGTTTGTTTATGTCGCTTATATCAGCGACTGCAGTGCCACGCAATTTTTCATTTTTCACTTTGAACGAAATATGGAAACTTGAAATTGTTGTTTCTTGTTTTTCAATTTCTGTTTTAAATAAAAAATGGAAAATCAAGTCGATTTTCCATTTTCTATTTTGCATTTGAAATGAAATGTACAAGAGTTCACCAACAACTCAGTGACGCTAAAATCGACATTTTTCAATCATAATAAAAAATAACGTAAATTTTAATAAAATTGCTAAAGAATGCTTTTTTTAAACGTATTTTCTTACTTTTGTTTAGCGCTAATATATGTACCTCTTAACCCGCAATGCTTTTGTTTTGATAAAATTGGTTTTCGTCTAGTTAAAATATCAGGTTTAATTAACCCTGTTAGGTGTCGGTGAAATACGGTAATTTCAGTTAAGAGAGAGAGAGAGAGAGAGAGAGAGAGAGACGATTGCCAATAATGCAAATTTTATGATAAGATATCATGCACGGGTACATTATGACGCTGCTATTAGTACAAAAGATAACAGGTTACGTGTGCGCTATGGGCTCATCACTTCCGTATTTGTGTCACCTGCTGAACACGGGCGCTTTATTAAGCGCGAAGAAAATTATCCCTTTTCCGTGTAAAATGCGACTAGTTTTAGTGTTCATGTCCAATTGCACTGGTCCACTTCATGGATGCACATGGTAATCAACTAGCAGGTGAGCCCCCACCCCGCACGGCCCACCCCCCCACCCCCACCCCCACCCCCACCCCCACCCCCACCGCTTACTCTGGATCATCTGTTTTATTTAATCACTTACAACATACTGGTATATAATATAACAAATAATAACAATAATAATAATAATAGTAATAATAATAATGATGATAAAATAATAATAATAATAATAATAATAATAATAATAATAATAATAATAATAATAATAATAATAATAATAATAATAATAATAATAATAATAAGGGCCTAATCAACATTGTGTAAAGGTTGCAAATGGATGTTGAGACCATGTGTATCTCTCGATGTTGAATTTGGGGTAGGGTTGGGAGATGTTTAATATTTTTGTGGCGTGGATAGATCGTGGGTATCATCGGGGATAGATCATGGTTCTTTGTGTTTCATTCCACTCGCGTGGAGGTCTGTAAACGAACCGTGCAGCGGTGAGTTCGTTGGCTTTCCACAAGCGTCCAAATCCCATACAAAGCACACCAGCGCCATGGTCTATCGCTATTATAACGCAAACACACATAATCATGCCTGAGAAGGTCAAACAGATCGAGCAGAAATAAATTTCTTTTACCGTGTACTGTGTAGCCGATTTGTGTTACATGGTAACTTTCGTTACGCAAAACAAAAAGGATTTCGTCATAAAGCCTTATTCACTTCGCGTTGGTTTATATGTATGACGTAGAGTAAATGTGACAAGTTTAGCAGTGCATTGCATTAAAACACGATCATAAGACGTTGACAATACAGCCTTGCACTCGCGCTTTCAGCCCCCCTCCCCCCTCAACCCTCCACATTTGAACTCTATGGTGTCAGGACAGGCTACAATATCCTTTATCACACCGCGACCAAATCATTTTAATGATCATAAATACAACGCAATTAAACCAGTTATGCATGACAAGAAGCAAGCATGCATTTATAAAGTACATAGTAAAAAGAGTCCACTCAGCTTTTTACAATTTTGGCAATATGCACATAAACATGGTTTTTTTTTTCATAGAAAAGAGAAATCTATAAAACAAAAGATTTGGTGCTTCCCGAACTCTCGCGTAACGTCTAAAATACATCTATACTAGATCGGCAATATCGGCAACTTCGTCGGCCGATGTATCGGTTGCACATAGGATTAACTATGGCCCGACGCATAATAGATATAGCGGCTTCGTACATCGGATATACATCGGGCCGATATATCTTTAATACGTCGGGCCACCGTCGGAAATATCCCTACAAATTCTTCGACGTCGGATACCAACCGTCGGCTATACGTCGGTTATACGTTTATATTTCGATGCATTTCCGACAAACTTCCGATGATTTTTATACGTAAAAAAATTGTTTCTAACCTTAACTGACCCATTGAACCTTTACCAACCATTCATAATTCACATATTCATACATACACCATAGCATATCAATATATAACATAGCATATCTATATATTGCAACTGAACACTAGCACTTACTCGGGTTTGAACCGGTGTAACAGGCTATCTTGCCCACCCCCCCCCCCCCTGTACAGCTTCCCCCCCGGGGGGAAGCTGGACTAGGCTATCTCCCCCCCCTCTGGGATATTTTGCCCCCTCCATAAAAAAACGAATAAATGGAATAAATACTTAACTTTTAATGGTAAATGATCTCTATAGAGCACAATTTCTTCTGTGCTTGAAAATTATCAAGTTTTTGCGTAATTCAACAGTCATTTACACAATTCACTGCAGTTCACTGCGCTTTTGGTCCAACCAGGTAAATACCGATTTATTTTCATTTATTTTTATTTATTTTCATTCACTACTTCTTTTCAATATTTCCTCTACTGATCAAGTAATTAATTTATAATCAAAATAAAAAAATGGGGAAGCTATACAGGGGGCAAGATATACTGTTACACCGGGGACCTCTTGCATCCTAGGCGCGGAACATACCTCTACTCCACGGCGGCTGGGGCTAGTTTATTGAGGCAAATGATAATTTTCAAGTATATTCATAATGCTCCACTATTGATTCTTCATAATGTCCCCTACAAAACGTCAATCGATAAATTTCCGACGCCGAATAAGCATCGGAAAATATGCGTTTTATAGATGTATAAAAAATACTGATAATATACGATTGCAATATCGGCATCTTTTTTCCGATGTATTTCCGACGTCGTTTATACATAGGAAAATATGCATTTTATAGACGTTTAAAAAAAATATGTATAATACGCGTTAGCAATATCGGCATCTTTTTTTTCCGACGCTGTGAAATATGTGGAGCACTCGTACACAACGCAATATATATATATATATATATATATATATATATATATATATATATATATATATATATATATATATATATATATATATATATATATATAGTTTTCATTTCAAGTTATGCGTGAAAAATATACAAATTTAGAGATCCATTGGAAATCGGTATATTTTCGACGTTTCACCGACAAATATAACTATATGTATAATATGCGTATATATCTATACGCATATTACATGCTTGTAATATCTTAAATAAAACAAATAAAGTTCCGTCGGAATTCGGTATATTTCCGACGTATAGCCGATGCAGTGATATATTTGTATATTATACGATTATTGTAATGCGTCAGTTATACATCAGTAATATTTTTTTCAAAAACAAGTTTTGTTCCGTCGGAAGTCCGTCTATGTCAGACGTTTGGCCAACATATACAAATATATGTGTAATATACGTATAATTAAATACATCGAATATATGTATGCAATATCCGTTTCAATTTTTTTACCCTTGGTCGGAAGTTTATCTATTTCCAGCGTATAACCAATGCATAAAATATATGTATAATATATGCATTGAGAAATACGTATAATATATGAATACAATATTAAAAAAAAACAAATTCCCAATTGGTAGGGAGTTCGTCGGAAAAAGATGTCGGCCCGATGAATATTTGCCAACACCTATTAAACTGAGGAAAATAATCATCGGGCCAACGTCGGTAACCGATAAACTTCCGACGAATGGGGAAAAATGGAAATTCGACTATTGCAACCTATAACCGATGCATTACCGATGCATCGAAGCCGATGCCGACGTTTTAAGACCTGATTTATACCGTTTCGACGTCGGCCCGGCGTTACCCGAGTGTTCGGGTTTGAAAGATATGTGAGACGAGAACATAATGACGTCACACAAACAGCTGTCACTCTTGTGCATTCGTACGTTTCCCAGTCTCAGTATCTCTCAGTATCCTTCAGTATTTCTCAACTCTCAGTATTCCCATCACGTGTTAAGACTCATAGAGTAGAGCTTGTTATAAATGTCTATCCGATGAGATATTTAAATGCAACAGTAAGTATTGTTAACTATGCCACGGTCAGATTTGTTAAACACAGTGAAAGATAGGGGGCGTAATAATAAGGTATCCATCGTGTGAGGGCATTCGAAAACATCATATGCCGTATGGTGTCTGCCAGAACGTCACCACATGTGTTGCATTCACATGATTCCATTTGTTGTAAGTTTTTCGCCAATGGTCGGTATCCTGTTCAGCATTTTGAATCTTTTTGTTGCAGAAAAGAGAAATGAGAAAGTTATAATTTGCTTGTTGAGGAATGTGAGCTTGTGTAGTTGTTCCCTTGTCTGTATCAGGAATGTGAGCCTGTGTAGTTGTGTCTTTGGTGTGTGTCAGGAATGTGAGCTTGTGTAGTTATGCCTTTGGTCTGTGTCAGGAATGTGAGCCTGTGTAGTTGTGCCTTTGGTCTGTTTCAGGAATGTGAGCTTGTGTAGATGTGCCTTTGGTCTGTATCAGGAAAGTGAGCTTGTGTAGTTGTGCCTTTGGTCTGTGTCAGGAATGTAAGCTTGTGTAGTTGTGTCTTTTTCTGTATCAGGAATGTGAGCTTGTGTGGTTGTGCCTTTGGTATGTGTCAGGAATGTGAGTGTCTGTAGTTGTGCCTTAGGTGTGTGTCAGGAATGTGAGCCTGTGTAGTTATGCCTTTGCTCTCTATCAGGAATGTGAGCCTGTGCAGTTGTGCCTTTGGTCTGTGGCACGAATGTGAGCTTGTGTAGTTGTGCCTTTGGTGTGTGTCAGGAATGTGAGCCTGTGTAGTTATTCCTTTGGTGTGTGTCAGGAATGTGAGTGTCTGTAGTTGTGCCTTTGGTCTGTGTCAGGAATGTGAACCTGTGTAGTTATGCCTTTGGTCTCTATCAGGAATGTGAGCCTGTGCAGTTGTGCCTTTGGTCTGTGTCAGGAATGTGAGCCTTTGCAGTTGTGCCTTTGGTCTGTGTCAGAAATGTGAGTGTGTGCAGTTGTGCCTTTGGTCTGTGTTAGGAATGTGAGTGTGTGTAGTTGTGCCTTTGGTCTGTGTCACGAATGTTAACCTGTGCAGCTGTGCCATTGGTCTGTGTCAGGAATGTGAACCTGTGCAGTTGTGCCTTTGGTCTGTGTCAGAAATGTGAGTGTGTGCAGTTGTGATTTTGGTCTGTGGCAGGAATGTGAATGTGTGCAGTTGTGATTTTGGTCTGTGTCAGGAATGTGAGTGTGTGCAGTTGTGCCTTTGGTCTGTGTCAGGAATGTGAGCCTGTGCAGTTGTGCCTTTGGTCTGTGTCAGAAATGTGAGTGTGTGCAGTTGTGATTTTGGTCTGTGGCAGGAATGTGAATGTGTGCAGTTGTGATTTTGGTCTGTGTCAGGAATGTGAGTGTGTGCAGTTGTGCCTTTGTCTGTATCAGGAATGTGAGCCTGTGCAGTTGTGCCTTTGGTCTGTGTCAGAAATGTGAGTGTGTGCAGTTGTGATTTTGGTCTGTGTCAGGAATGTGAGTGTGTACAGTTGTGCCTTTGTCTGTATCAGGAATGTGAGCCTGTGCAGTTGTGCCTTTGGTCTGTGTCAGAAATGTGAGTGTGTGCAGTTGTGATTTTGGTCTGTGTCAGGAATGTGAGTGTGTGCAGTTGTGTCTTTGTCTGTATCAGGAATGTGAGCTTGTGTAGTTGTGATTTTGTTCTGTGTCAGGAATGTGAGCTTGTGTAGTTATGCCTTTGGTCTGTGTCAGGAATGTGAGCCTGTGTAGTTGTGCCTTTGGTCTGTTTCAGGAATGTGAGCTTGTGTAGATGTGCCTTTGGTCTGTGTCAGGAAAGTGAGCTTGTGTAGTTGTGCCTTTGGTCTGTGTCAGGAATGTGAGCCTGTGTAGTTGTGCCTTTGCTCTGCGTCAGGAATGTGAGCTTGTGTAGATGTGTCTTTGGTCTATGGCAGGAATGTGAGCTTGTGTAGATGTGCCTTTGGTCTGTTTCAGGAATGTGAGCCTGTGTAGTTGTGCCTTTGGTCTGTGCCAGGAATGTGAGCCTGTGTAGTTGTGCCTTTGGTCTGTGTCAGGAATGTGAGCTTGTGGAGTTATGTTTTTGGTCTGTGTCAGGAATGTGAGCTTGTGTAGTTGCGTTTTTGGTCTGTGTCAGGAATGTGAGCTTGTTTAGTTGTGGCTTTGGTCTGTGTCTGAAATGTGAACCTTTGCAGTTGTGTCTTTGTCTGTATCAGGAATGTGAGCCTGTGTAGTTGTACCTTTGGTCTGTGTGAGGAATGTGAGTCTGTGTAGTTGTGCCTTTGGTCTGTGTCAGGAATGTGAGCCTGTGTATATGTGCCTTTGGTCTATGTCAGGAATGTGAGCTTGTGTAGTTGTGCCTTTGGTCTGTGTCAGCAATGTGAGTCTGAGTAGTTGTGCCTTTGGTATGTGTCAGGAATGTGAGCTTGTTTAGTTGTGGCTTTGGTCTGTGTCAGGAATGTGAGATTGTGTAGTTGTGTCTTTGTCTGTATCAGGAATGTGAGCTTGCGTAGTTGTGTTTTTGGTCTGTGTCAGGAATGTGAGATTGTTTAGTTGTGGCTTTGTTCTGTGTCAGGAATGTGAGCTTGTTTAGTTGTGGCTTTGGTCTGTGTCAGGAATGTGAGCCTGTGTAGTTGTGCCTTTGGTCTGTATCAGGAATGTGAGCCTGTGTAGTTGTGCCTTTGGTCTGTGTCAGCAATGGGAACCTGTGCAGTTGTGTATTTGTCTCTATCAGGAATGTGAGCTTGTGGAGTTGTGTTTTTGGTCTGTGTCAGGAATGTGAGCTTGTTTAGTTGTGGCTTTGGTCTGTGTCAGGAATGTGAGCTTGTTTTGTTGTGGCTTTGGTCTGTGTCGGGAATGTGAGCCTCTGTAGTTGTGCCTTTGGTCTGTATCAGGAATGTGAGCCTGTGTAGTTGTGCCTTTGGTCTGTGTCAGCAACGTGAACCTGTGCAGTTGTGTCTTTGTCTGTATCAGGAATGTGAGCCTGTGCAGTTGTGCCTGTGTAGTCTTTGTGTCTTTGGTCTGTGTCATGAATCTGAGTGTGTGTAGTTGTGCCTTTGGTCTGTATCAGGAATGTGAGCTTGTATAGATGTGCCTTTGGTCTGTATCATGAATGTGAGCTTGTTTAGTTGTGGCTTTGGTCTGTGTCAGGAATGTGAGCTTGTTTAGTTGTGGCTTTGGTCTGTGTCAGGAATGTGAGCTTGTGTAGTTGTGTTTTTGGTCTGTGTCAGCAATGTGAGCCTGTGTAGTTATGGCTTTGGTCTGTGTCAGGAATGTGAGCCTGTGTAGATGTGTCTTTGTCTGTATCAGGAATGTGAGCCTGTGTAGTTGTGCCTTTGGTCTGTGTCAGGAATGTGAGCTTGTGTAGATGTGCGTGTGTAGTCGTTGTGTCTTTGGTATGTGTCAAGAATCTGAGTGTGTGTAGTTGTGCCTTTGGTCTGTATCAGGAATGTGAGCTTGTATAGATGTGCATTTGGTCTGTATCATGAATGTGAGCTTGTTTAGTTGTGCCTTTGGTCTGTGTCAGGAATGTGAGCTTGTGTATATGTGCCTGTGTAGCCGTTGTGTCTTTGGTATGTGTCAGGAATCTGAGTGTGTGTAGTTGTGCCTTTGGTCTGTATTAGGAATGTGAGTCTGTGTAGTTATGCCTTTGGTCTGTGTCAGGAATGTGAGTCTGTGCAGTTGTGCCTTTGGTCTGTGTCAGGAATGTGAACCTGTTTAGTTGTGTATTTGGTCTGCATCAGGGATCTGAGCCTGTGTAGTTGTGATTCTGGTCTGTACCAGGAATCTGAGCCTATCTAGTTGTGCAGAATAGCTTTTACAGGTTTATTTAAACCATTAGAGGCAAGAAAGTTGAACTTTTGCTTAAGTTCAGCTTGAGAGAGAATTTTTCCTTCACTCGTCATAGGATCTTGTATATATACAGAATCTTTTTTGTCCTGTGTAATAGCAGATCGTTTTTTCTGTAAATATACTGTCTTTATCATTCCTATTAGTTACGTTTTTTTCGAATGTTATTTGAAAGTAAATCGCACAGTTTTATTAAACTTTGGCATTTCCAGGAGCTCCTGATTATAATCGCACTACTCCATACCGCTTAAAAATATAAACCGGTGTAAGGAAACGTTTTGACCCCCAAAATAAATCGACCCCCGGTCGATTTGTTTTAAAACAAACATACCTCCCGGTCGATTTGTTTTAAAACAAACAGACCCCCCTGAAATGTTTTAACCCTCTTATTTTTTGATGATTTCTATTATTTCTTTCCACATATGGCCACCTTATTAGTTTCTTTAATTGAAACTAAAACTATGTTCATGAATAACAATTTATTTAGCAAGTAACATCTACATTTTCGAACACGAAAACACTTCCAACATCACTAACATACAGTCACCAAAAAAATCTATCCACGCTCAATAATGGCATTTCAAAGGCTCAAAATAATAATTTTCTACATCAAGAGGTAGAAAATGCTTAAAATAGTATTTATAAACCATAAGCATCTTTTTAACTTCCATTTTATATTTAAACATAATTATTTGGAGGGGGTTATTTTATTATAGGGGAGGTCTGTTTGTTATGGCGGGCTTTCCCAAAACAAATCGACCGGGGGGTTTGTTTGTTTTAAAACAAATCGACCGGGGGGTCGATTTGTTTGGGGGTCAAAACGTTTCATTACACCGGGGTATATTCTGGGCTGATCATGATAGCTGTTCTAGTTCCTTAAGTTCTTGGAACAGCGCGGAAACTTCGTCTTTAGAAAGGTTCTTCTTTATTGGTACAATTGATGTCGTCAGCAAATTGACACATTTGTTATTAAAGCTTGCAGTTTTTTCGAATTTTATTTAATCAAATTTATACACATAACAAGAATAATTAGGTGGATATTTGGTCACCTAGTCAAAATTATCTCGATTAAAAGATGTTTGTGAGTTCTGTTCCAAAGATAAAGGCGTTTAAAATGTTTTGGAGCAATTTCAATTCCACGGAATGAAAAACCTTTTAAAATCAAGTCAAAAAATTCTCGTTCACTTCGTAACAATAGTATATAAAGTGTTCTAAAAAGTGAATTGCGTCATCTGTGCTGAGGCCCTTGATAAATCCGGATGGATATGGATGACATAACTTTGGCATATACTGTTCGGGGTGGGGGGGGGGGGGGGGTCTATATTAGGCACGATGATCGACATTTCGGACCTGGACTACTGATAATAAAAATACTTGTGGGACACCAAGTATTCTCCTCAACTGACTGTACAACCCAACGCCCCGAAATAAGACTTAAAAATGAATTCAATATTATATTATTATAATATATATTGTTATAGTATATCATATAATCATTCTTCTTTCATATTATCGATAGGTACATGCCTCGTGCAGGACCCTTTACTTCATCCCTGGGCTATTATGGACAACGCGATACATCGACGCCTTCATCCATGATGCAATAGCTGAGCTGAACATATCACTTGTTCATCACGGACCCCAAGAACTGGTCCTACAGGACCGCATGCCACCCCCTCCCCACCCCCGGCGGGAGGGGCACTCGTGCACCAAGTGATTAACATATGTGACCATGATTTTTTAAAAGGGGAGTTCTAATTTTTGAAATAATACCCCTCTTTTAGCCAAAAGCGGAGTGCATTTCTGAAAGAATTACCCTTTTTGTGGGAAACGCGGAGTAAGGAATGAAAATTATCCCTACCCCCTGCCTCATAAATACCCTCCCTCCCCTTCTTCTCGTTTTTACGGCAGGCATAGTATCACATATGATACCGAGCACCCTCCCTCCTCCCCCCACCCCGGTGTAATGAAACGTTTTAACCCCCAAACAAATAGACCCCCCGGTCGATTTGTTTTGGGAAAGCGCGCCATAACAAACAGACCTCCTCTATACTAAAATGACCCCCTCCAAATAATTATGTTTAAATATAAAATGGAAGCAAAAAAGTAAAAAAGGTGCATATGGTTTTTAAATACTATTTTAAGCATTTTCTACCTCTTGATGTAGAAAAATATTATTTCGAGCCTTTGAAATGCCATAATTGAACTTGGACAGATTTTTTGGTGACTGTATGTTAGTGATGTTGGAAGTGTTTCCGTGTTTGAAAATGTAGATGTTAGTTGCTAAATAAATTGTTATTCATGGATATAGTTTTTATTTCAATTAAAGAAACTAATAAGATGGCCATATGTGGAAAGAAATAAAGAAATTAACAAAAAAATAAGAGGTTTAAAATATTTCATGGGGGGTCTGTTTGTTTTAAAACAAATCGACCGGGGGGTCGATTTATTTTGGGGGTCAAAACGTTTCCTTACACCGGGTACATGCCTCAATTTACCTCCACCCCCTCCTCACCTAGGCTTATTTTAGGAAATATTCAACCCAAGCGATATTGCGTGCCCTTAAATTTTGGATGTGGTTGACAAAAGGGTTGTAGCATCGGTGTACCGATTTCAGATTACCCCCCCCCCCTTAAATGCCCCCCCCCGGGAATCTGAAATCGATTTCAGATTCCTCCCCGGGAATCTGAAATCGATTTCAAGCTACCCTCCCCCCAGGAATCTGTAATCGAGTTCAGATTCCCCCTCCGATTTCAAACCTCCCCCCCACAGGCATACCTAGAATTTTTTAAATTTGTCATCTGTCAATGTCAATCATTTCAGCGGATCTGTAGAATTTTCTCGGCCCAAAATCAGCGGATCTGTTAGATCCGCTTAAAGTGTCAGCGGATCTATAGATTCGCTGGTCGAACCAGAGTATCTACAGATTCGCTGAAATTTTCAGCGGATCTACAGATTCGCTAATTCTACAGATCCAGTGTAGTGTAGATCGAAGCAGTGACACTAATCCTCGATGCTCCGATGACTGCTTTCATGTGCCTTTTGAGGGACTGGCTTGTGCTTTGGTCTTTAATGACACTACTACTCCGTCTTCCTGTGTCCTCTTGTACATTACCGGGAGTTTCCGAAAAGAAGCTCCCTCCATATAAAAGCCCCGGGGCTCTTATTAGGAAACTGTTTCCTAATAAAAACCCCGGGGCTTCTATTTGGAGTTAACATAAAGACCTGAAAAAGTCGTTTCCTAATAAAAGCCCCCTCCTTCCCTGCAAGTCTTTTTAGAACTCGTGTTTACTCGCATGCAGAAACGGTGCACTTACTCCTTTGATATGAGGCAGCTCCTAGACAATTTCTGCGTCGTTGCTTAATCCTGTGCTTTGCACAAGGCGAAGAGACACCCCCTTCCCACTGCCACCTATACTCCGGAGTATCACTGGAAATACAACGGGCCGAGTACTGAAAGGGGCGGCGTGATGTTGCCCCTCCTTCCCTGCAAGTCCTTTTAGAACTCGTGTTTAGTCGCAATGCAGACACGGTGCACTTAATCCTTTGATGTGAGCCAAAACCTCCAGACACGTTCTGCGTCGTTGCTTAATCCTGTGCTTCGCACAAGACAACCCCCTTCCTTCACTTTACCAGACTTTTTAGGTACTTTTACTTTTGTGTGTTTTGTTATTTTTTGTAGCGTGTAGCAGCATGTAGCGCTTTAATAAGAGATTGATGGTAAATTTTCTTTTTTTTCCAATAAAAACTTATCGACAACCCCCCACCCCCATCTAAAAAATAGAAGTCCCGGGGCTCTAATTAGGAAACTGTTTCCTGATAGAAGCCCCGGGGCTTCTATTTGGTTTCTAAATGAGCGCCTGAATATGGCCAGTTTCCAAATAGAAGCCCTGGGCTTTTTTTCGGAAACCCCCGGTAATGTTTAGAAGCTGTAGTATATATGTTACAAGGTATCTTTAATTTCAGGGTAAGTATACTTACACTAGTGTAACTATACCTGACCATGTCAGGGCAAGTATACTTACACTAGTGTAAGTATACTTACCCTGAAATTAAAGATATCCTGTAACATATACAACATATCATTGCGTAAATGTAGATATTTTCATAGTTCGGCAGGAAAAAATCATAAAACTTTATTTTTTGTTTTATTTCTGTCCGTTTTTAATTTTTAGAGGGGGGAATTTGAAATCGATTTCAAGTTACCCCCCCCCCCCGGGAACTTGAAACCGATTTCAGATTCCCGGGGGGGATCTGAAATTTGGGGTAATCTGAAATCGTTACACCGGGGTAAGAAGTCGTTCAATGGAACGTAAGAATAAATTTCTGGAGCAACTCATAAAGTGTTACTTCTGAATGTCTCGAAGATTTGGTGTTTAAGTAAACATTGTGACGTCGAAAAAAACGTCGGATAGACGTCGCATCGACATCGGATCAATGTCGGATTTTGGTTGATTATTGAAGTCGAAACTTCTACCTGCCGACTTCGGATAGATGTCTAATCAACGTTGCGAAAAGGTTGCAAATGAAAGTCGAAACAACGTCAATTTTCCCACTTTGTACAGACGTCGGGAAAATATTAGTCTACAATCGTCATCCAGGTGATGACAATGATAAAATATCGTGCTCACTTACATCAAAGTACCCCACCCTTGGGTCATCCGGGAACATACAATATGTATAAAAGCAAATTTTCATGAATAATTTTCATGAATAAATTCCCATATGTTACGTCATCGTCTTTGGCTGTTGTCAGGGCTTCAATTTCCGGTTAGCGGTAGCATGACATAGTTGTTGTTTGATTATGACATTCAACGTCTATATAATACCGTTAATTTGACGTCTATGCAACGTCGATTTTCTTACATTTATTCATCGTTGCACCAAAGACGTTTTCTAAGACGTTGATTAGACGTCGATCTAAGTTTGCGACCTATTACAACAAAGTTACAATCAGATTCAACGTTGGAGTTTGTCCAGGTTGACGTCACGACGTTAAATTGTCGTTGGTAGACGTCGGAACTACGTTCGCCTTTTATGTAATTCTGCGACGTCGCTGTAAATGTTTTTTTTTTTTTTTTTTTTTTTTTGATGACGATAATGAAAGAAAGGGCTTTTACCACTTGCCAAACTGTTCACTATAAAATAAAATTTAATTTAAGAAAAAAATAGAAGAAATCAGATTTCATCTTCAGTCATTGGGCAGCTTGTGTTTCTGTCTCAATTGAGATCAGCCAATCGGGCGAGGGACAGATTTACCCATGGTTTCTAACAGTATTTAAAATTTAAAAAAAATCCCTGGTGAATGTGAAAATGCATATGAAAGACTCTGCACGTAAAACGCTTTGAAATTTTCCTGGGGTAAACCGTATGCCTTACCCCCTGCAATGTTTCAAAACGCATCCTCACTTCTGTTCTGTACTGGCCAAAACAGAGATGTCAGTAATAATTAGGGGTGTGGGCGTCGGGTCTCTGACACGAACCATGTGTGAGAAAGGGGGGCACTTGTTAGAGCCGCAGCATTTAGCGCTGAACCAAGCGGGGCAGGTGTAATGCAATAACGGGTGAGGTGAGTGGTCAAGCCGCTCAGCTAGGTGTACCCCAGGGATCAAATCTAGCTCCAAGTTATGAGCATGTTTTCAACTGTATAAAAACTCCAGCTGCGTTCACCAGCTTGAGACAGACACCTCGTATAATAGCCAGGTGATAATAATATAAGTGTTTTCTGTAGCAAATTAGCTTCATCTGTTTGGATTCCTTGTTCAATTCCATCGTCTCGAAACGATTTCAATTATCAAAGAACAGCAAGCGAAAGAAAACTTTGCACAAATTTATCACAATAGACAAGTTATATTTTTAAATACATTTATTGCATTCTATTAAGACTTAAAAATGTAGAAGGGCAAAATTCAGTTCATGTGCATGGCAAGCGGCCAGTTCGACAAATATCTGCACCCTTGTATAAATTAAATCCAGTGTGTGTCTGTGTGTGGGAGACAGACAGAGAAAGAGAGAGAGGTGGAGAGAGATAGACAGACAGAGACAGAGAAAAGAGAGAATGGGAGAGAAAGAGAGAGAGAAGAAAGAAAGAAGGAAAGAAAGAAAGAGACTGAGAGAGAGAGGGGGGAGAGAGAGAGAGAGAGAGAGGAGAGGGAGAGAGAGATATAGGGAGGGAGAGAGAGAGAGAGAGAGAGAGAGAGAGAGAGAGAGAGAGAGAGAGAGAGAGAGAGAGAGAGAGAGAGAGAGAGAGAGAGAAACAGAGAGAAAAAGGGAAGTAATGGGACAGAGACAGAGAGTGGGATGGGTGGGGGAGTGGAATGGTGGGGGGAGAACTGACAAACGCCTGCCAATGCAAGGAAATTACATAGATGGGAAGTGCAAAACTACGCTCCGCATATATCAGTCAGTGCCAACGCTTCGAGCGGAAAGAATATCCTTTCAAAACGCTTTTCTTTTTAGTAAATATTAGGTTATTTTTGTTGTTTTGTTGATTTGACTGACAGCAGCATTTCAAGACGGCGACCTCAAACATCGCAGCTCAGCAAGGTACCACGTATGGCAAAAATCAACCAATAGAAACAGCGCTCGTAACCATAGTTACCAGAGACTGACAGCTTCTCTCCACCCATTGCGTTAGACTTCATTGTTAAAGGTTTCATATGGCGCAGTCTCTTTTACCAAAAATTCTGTCTAGAGATGCTAAAAAGCCAAGAATTTAATTTACCGAAGGCACTTGGTAGAATTTAGCTCTTTTGCTCATAATATGAACAACGGCTTCGCCAATAAAACGAGTTATTCTTAATTGAGTCATGCTATTTACCAGTGTATTGGCATTATTATTATTCTATTAGTAAATGAATTTTTGTTGTAATAAGCACATTTTGTTGTTGCGTGTGAGTTTATTTTGCGATATTCGGGATAAAATGAGAAAGGTGATAATGTGATAATTATTTATTTCTAAAAGTGATGTACCTCTGTTATGGTGCGGGACAATGATCTTTGTTTTGTGTGTATACTTCCCCCATAACTTGATAATGAACGAAAAGGTGTCTTTTTGGGGATAACAATCTTGAAAGCGGCATAAAAGAGATAAACGTCACTCAGCTTGTCTGAAGAGTTTCCATAATAAAGGTGAGTTTTACGCAAATTTTATTAAGCATTTTAATTTAATTAAGGGATGGTATTCACGTATTGACAGGAAAGAGAGTGGCTTGTGTGCTCAGTGCTCCGATCGAGGGTAGGGGTTGCGTGAAGTGGGTATTGACTGTTTGTAAGTCGTCCTGGTTAATTCCATGCTTTAAGGAGGGCATTTTAAAATTAAAAGTTAGAGATCCATGTGAGAAATTTGACGTCATCAGTGTGCGATGTTCATGGACATTGTGGAAGCAGCTGCAGTGATTTTCTTTTCAAGCATACACTGTCAGTAACCGCTTCCAAAGAACACAGTGCCCCCGCACCAAAACCGACCGTGTAGTAAGCCCACCCCTTCCCTTCCCCCTCCTCTCACTCCCCCTCCCCTCCCCCCTCTCCACATGAACACACGCATTGTTATCTTTTCATTAATATGCCTTTTCCATTTGTCCATTTTTTTGAAATCGCAAAAATTTCCTCTCCACTCCCCACAATATATTTGCTGATTGCACTTAACAGTGTTTGATAGAATCTGAGAAAAACAATTAGATACTAGGTCTTTACAGCAATAAATAATAATAATAATAATAATATAATAATAATAATAATAATAATAATAATAATAATAATAATAAGAAGAAGAAGAAGAAGAAGAAAGTTGGCAAAAGATTTGATTTTGGGCAGTGTTTGTAGAGACCTGGGAAATCAATAAATGGTCATATAAATATGAAAGTAATCATATCAGTCTTACAACGAACCCATTATAAAACTAAAAACGTTAACAATTAAAATATTATTTACATTATTTATTCATGAATAGGCTCATAATTCACAACATCAGAGTAAAATATTGATATCTGAAATAAAGGGAAACATCACTGGAAAATCTCAACCCAAGGCCATTCAAATGATCTACCCCAGCCCCTCATTCTGTATAACTTCCGACGATGAGGCTAGCCCCCTCCCCTCCATTCCACATAAGGTTACTTTTCCCACCCCACCCCCCCCCCCCCCCCCCCTAAAGGGAAAGTTGTATAACAAAAACTAAATTGATAATACTGTATTATCTACTTCATCAATGAAATAACGTAAGAAGAAAAGGCACAGGACTTTCAGTAGCTTCGGTGTCGTACTGCTTTACTCCGAAAATTTGATTCTGGGGGCAAAAACCTATCATTCTGCTCCTGCAGAATTGAAAGATTTTTTCTTTAATGTTTTGGATTATGACGCTTTTATATTCCCCCCCCCCCAAAAAAAAACAAAAAAACAAAACAAAACAAAACAAAAAAAAAACAAATCAAATTGAAATGAATATCGAACAGTGCAGCATAATTGATTTGGGGGTGGGATTGGTGGGGGGGGGGGGGGGGTGGAGTTAAACCAAATGCGATAACTTGAAGTAAAGTCAACCCAGGGCATCCCGAAGCCCATTTAGGATAACTTCACTCCGGGAAGAAAATTTGTTGGAAGGCTTCCATTAAAGAAGAGGAAGAAAAGGAAGAATAAGATAAACTAAAACAATAAGCATTTTCACATTCTTCTGTCTGTCTCCTTGGCCAAAGTGTGTGTAAATTAAAAAAAAGACGATCTAGTCAATGCATCTTTTAGCTTGTCTGGACAGTATAAGTTATCTGCTATCTGTTTAAAAATTGAAAATACTTTAGAAATGTATAGATTTGTATTATGTCTTCATTCATAATGTAAATCTTGGATATAAAGTAAAGATTTCCCAGGATTCCCTCACCAAGGAGAGTTAAGTTATCCTGTAGATAGCGAAAGATATCCTGGGATAACTTCGCCTGGGAAGGCAAGCTAAACGAGTAGCCCCTCTCCCTTCCACTGTAGTGGGGCAAGAAAGGATGGTACACAACACTCTCAAAATACTTCTTCCTGTTATTAATTGTTACCTATCCCGTCGTGAGCCAGAGCACTGTCCTCCGTGCCGTCGTCAGCCAGAGCACTGCCCTCTATCCCGTCGTCAGCCAGAACACAATCCCGTCGTGAGCCAGAGCACTGCCCTCTGTCCCGTCGTCAGCCAGAGCACTGCCCTGTGTCCCGTCGTGAGCCAGAGCACTGCCCTCTGTCCCGTCGTCAGCCAGAGCACTGCCCTCTGTCCCGTCGTGGGCCAGAGCACTGCCCTCTGTCCCTTCGTCAGCCAGAGCACTGCCCTGTGTCCCGTCGTCAACCAGAGCACTGCCCTGTGTCTCGTCGTGAGCCAGAGCACTGCTCTCTGTCCCGTCATGAGCCAGAGCACTGCCGTGTGTCCCGTTGTAAGCCAGAGCACTGCCCTATGTCTCGTCTTGAGCCAGAGCACTACCCTCTGTTGCGTCGTTATCCGTAACAGTGTCCTTTGTGTCATCGTCATCCATCCCAAACTCATTCTTATTTCACTGCATTTTCAGAAAAGTTATCAGAACAGAATCTTGCGGATAGCATTTCAATGCAGTTTTTGGAAAGACGAATAATGCTGGGATCTACAGAAGATCAGACATGCAGTCAGCCGGGGGCAATGGCCCACGACACACCATTAAGCTACAGCTGCCAATCATCGGTAAGTGTGCGCGAGGCCGTTTTATATTTGCGTTTTTGGTTGTGCATCCGACTTCTATATCACGTCGAATTTTCGACGTCTATCCAACGTCGATTTTTACGATGTCTATCCAACGTTGCACCAAACACTTCGCGAACAATTACAACCAGAATTAATGTCGTGTTTTATTCGGATCGACGTTGCAACCTCAAATCGACGTTAAATCGATCTTAGAATGTTTACTGGGCTGTACAGCATCATCTGCACCTGTTAAACATTACGACGTTACTGCAATGCTAGATAGACGTCGCATATAACGTCAGATCAACAGTGGATTAAGTTGATTATGAAGTCGAAAGAGCGTCTTTCTAACGACGTTGGATAAACACAGATTATTTGGCGACTAATCAACATTGCAAAAAAAAGGTTACAAATGGAAGTCAAAAACAACATCTATTTCACAACGTTGGATCGGCATTGTGAGAGTGGCATAACTGTCGCGGGGGAGAGGGGGGGGGGGGGGTAATAGTCTAGAATCGCCGTGTAGACAGCGACAAGGCGGTCAACACTCGGTCCAAGTACCCCCACCCTTTGGTCAGCCGATAATGCCTCAAATGTGTGATGCAATTTCAATAAAAAAAGTAAGCGGGAAAAATCCCCAAATTTCACGTCCTTACTTATTTTCAACGTTGGATCGACGTCAGAATGTTTACTGAGGCAAATTATTTAACAGATTGTTATTTTCAATAATATTAATACAAATATCAAAAATATTAATGATAATAACAACAACAACAACAACAAAAATAGCAATAATAATAACAAAAGCATTTTCTTAAAAAGACATCTTTAAAGTATTTTTTTAAATCTTTCAGTAATATAATATGAAAAAGCATTGCCAGTATAATTCAGCAAGGATATAAAGGGCCCGATCTGTCGTACATAACCACTGAATCAGTGTCTCTGGTCGCTAAAACCACACACAGAATAACCACGATCAAAACATCGCTAATGTCAATCACCAAATCACTGAATATTCGCACTAAAATCAATTGCTTATCTCCAGGACAAAGTCAGGGCCACAAGATCTATTAAAATTCTAGCAAAATCGTAGCCGTTTTGGACCTTAGGCATACCTCTCTCTAGACCAGTGATGTGGACTGTAGGCGCTCTGGGCTGTGAGCTAATCAAACGGTGGTTCTTGGTGCGGATACGAAAGAAAATGATTCTTATTGTTGTTTAACAAGTGTGAACAACGTGTATTCCCGATGGAGAGACTGGAGGATACCCCCGCCCCTCAATAAAAAAAGAATAAAATGCGAAATACCTGAGGTTTTTAACACGCAGATCTCAACAAAAACTGTCTCGTGATGTTCAAAGACGTTTAGTATTGAAAACTGCACGAAACGCTTCTATACTATTTTCATGCAGCGGCGTTGAGCGCACCACAAATGTGCAACGGAGCGTGTCCGCGCACCATGGCTCACCTTTACTTTACTTTACTTTCAATTGCGTTGGAGCAGCTTTTTGTCGCTTTCGTTTGAGCGAATCTTCAATTGTGCATCTTGCTCAGTGCGTTCAAGGGTTGCATGACAAAATACAACCAAAGCCGATTTCTGAATTCACGGCACATCATCTGTTTCTTTCCAAACGACTTCTATATGAGCCTCTTGCCGTCTTATTATGTAGCTGATGTCACACACACACACACACATATATATAAAAACCGTCGGAGATAAGCTCTGATGAGTGGGGTATAGGAAAAAAACATTAACGGAAAAAAATTGTTACGGAAATAATGTAGAACACCACTGACCCGTCTTGTTTGCCGTAACAGTGCAGTTGTTACGAGAAGAAAAACGATTACGAGTGTTACGATTATAGTTTCATGGTTGGTCTAGTTATGATGCGACGTGCTTTGTTTTGCTCTTAACGTGGTTACAATAAAAGGAGGACTGGTGGTTAATTTTATTTTGCTTAGAAGATTTATCTTTTTTTTCTTTTTGCACTTTACCATTTTTTCCTTTTACCATTTTCCCGCTTCCAGTTATTTCCGTTACCAATTTTCCGTTAACATTTTTTTTCTATTTATTCCGCTTACGGTATTTCAGTTACCATTTTTCCGCTCACCATTTTTTCCACTTACCGTTATTTCCGTTACCATTTTTTCCGTTACCATTTTCCCGTATCCCGATTAGTGAGCACTTAGTTTTCAATGTCGAATTTTATACTTACATCATGAAACTCATCTCTGTATAAGGAACCTAGGTATAGAAGGACCATTCCTCCCTCCCCCTCCCCTCTCCTCCCGCGCCCCCTTATCATGAAGAGGTTTTGCCGTACGATCTTGTCGAATTCAGAAAAGTTTCATCACAAAAAGAACTCAGTTCTTTCTGTAATACATTTTAATCAATTACAAAAATACAAATGAAAGCACGTAAGTGCTCTGTAGAGAGGAGAAACAGGCTCAGTCATGAACTGATTTGTGGAGAAGCGGGATAGCCAGAGTGAACATGTGGTGTTCTATCAAAGTGCTCTACTCGTCTTTGAGCACCTTTATCATCTGCCTATTGTCGAATAAAACAATAGAATAAAACAATAAAAATGAGGTTTTTTTTCAGAAGTCCACCAGGTGGCATTGTGATCTGTTATTGTTCGAACTGATCAAAAATCAGCCATAAGAAAAAGACATGTTTGTAGCTTGCCTAATGACAAATTTCCGTCTATGGTTTGCAGACTAACAACGGTGTTTGAAGAAATAAACAAAGGGACCGTTAATTAGTTGATATGCATATAATGAGGAGGGGGAATTCCTTTGGAGCTTCAGTATGTGCTTCGTGATTTGCTGCTTCTCAGAAAGAAGCACCATTAAATACAGCAACAGGCACCTGTCCGGCCCCCTCCCCCACCCCCAACCCCGCCCCCACCCCACCCACCGACCACCCCACCAAACATTTTAATCCAGACACGAACTACAGCATATGGGGATCAGGACTGAAGCAAATATTGCATCCTTTTTGGGTTTAATTTGGTCCAAGCCTAATTTGGGTACTTCGTCTCGTTAGTCATTTATCTTTCATCGCCAACGAGTGTTTTGTGGTTAAAAATTACAGACTGAGAAACCGGAGCCGAAGAGTCACGAAGAGTCACGAAGTGCCCACAACAAATAACTGTTTTTTTTTTCTTTTTTTTTTCTTTTCTTTTTTTTCTTTTGCTAGAAGACGCCTGTCTCTCAAACACATCAGACCATTTCCTTTTTTTCTTTATAAATAATATTTCTTACAAAATAAATGCATGTCTTTTGCCTGAATCCAATTCCGAAAAAATTGAAGTGTTGGGTGCAATGTGCGCGAAAAAGATCAAAACAACAACGCCGCTGGAAAAAAAAATTCTATGCCCAAAAAACGACATATAACGTTCATTCATTCACACCTAATCTCCTAAACACACGCTTTAAGGCACCATTCTCGCTGAAACGTTAACCCGCGAGACCCAACAAACATAAACAGCTTTGCAAGCCCGATAAGAGCGATAAGAGTTATCACAAATAAAACAGATTCGGAGTTTCGCTTGTCAGGATAGGAATTCGGCTCCTGGAAGATATTTCGAGTTTCTTTTAAAGGAACATGCCATCAGATTTTGTTCTTATAAAACTTTAATAAACAATTTAGTTCTTTTCCGAAAATATACTTTTATAACAGCCAAAGCGTAAGGCTCAGAACATAGAGGGTTGTCCAGGAATATATGGGGTTGTCTGGAAACATATGGGGTTGTCCAGAAACATAGTGGGTTCTCTAGAAGCATATGGGGTTGTCCAGAAACATATGGGGTTTTCCAGGACCGAAAATAAGACCAAACAATGACATCAACATATAGCCCAGAAAAAAGTTATAATTTTAAGAAAATTTAATTGATTAATAACTAATTTAATAATTAATTACTTTTTAACCTTTATTTATTAATTATCCACTACTAACTGAATAAATTAACATTAGGCTTGGAAAAAGACGCCCTAATTCTCTAGAGCTGAAAGCCAATAAGGAAACAAAGATTATTTTTATATAAAAAAAAATTGACACCCATCACACACCGACATTTATCGTAGAACGCTTGGCATGATTTCGTGGTGTACCACCATCACATTTACACAATTGATGCATTTATTTAATTTATTTAATATTAATATTGAAAGACTGTTGTTCTAACAAATTTCTGAATCCTTTGTTTTTAGTATTTTAAGATGTTTACAGTTAATTTAGAGAAATCTCTTACACAGTTGGTAATACCGTTAAGTGAATTAAATGAGTTATCTGATAATAACGAATTGATCAGCAGGAAGGGGACTGCGCACCAGTTCAGAAGTTCAATAAATAAAATCTCGTTGAATTTAAAAGGTGTCAGTACAAATCTATAAGACAATAACGCATGGGAACTGATTTGAAATGTAACATATACCAAGTACACATGCATTTTGATGTGCAAGTCTGGCCTGAGCAAGTACTCATGCACTAAGAGATGCACATCTGACTTGAGGAAGTACACATGCACTTTGAGGTGCAAGTCTGGCCTGAGGAAGTACACATGCACTTTGAGGTGCACATCTGGCTTGAGGAAGTACACATGCACTTTGAGGTGCAAGTCTGGCCTGAGGAAGTACACATGCACTTTGAGGTGCACATCTGGCTTGAGGAAGTACACATGCACTTTGAGGTGCACATCTGGCTTAGGAAGTACATGCACTTCGAGGTGCACATCTGGCTTGAGGAAGTACACATGCACTTTGAGGTGCAAGTCTGGCCTGAGGAAGTACACATGCACTTTGAGGTGCACATCTGGCCTTAGGAACTACACATGCACTTTCAGGTGCAAGTCTGGCCTGAGAAAGTTGCTGAGAAAAGGGGATACATCAGACGATTATTGCAACCCAGAATTTTTTTTGTTATTTTTTTAATACCATTTAAGACATTTCATTTTTGTTGTTGCAAATACAGCTAAAAGTTTTCAGTGTTGATGTCCTGACCAAGCGCCATCCAGTATGTAAAGTATGTATTTCCCCCCTCCACCAGCCCCAGCTGTCACTTTTTGACTATGACATTGGCATACTTACATCCCCAGACCCCCCCCCCCCCCACTTCCCCCCCCTCTCCCGCCATCTCCAGTGTGCGTACTTTATGGATGGCCAAAATGGTCCAGATGAGCCAGATCGCCCAGATAGTCCAGTACTTGTTTTGCTGAATTGCAAATAAGGAACTGAGCCATAAAGTTTTACGCAGGGTGCAATAGAGTGCAAAGCTGCCGATAGAAACACCGATAACGCCATAAGTTTGGCAGAATTGTCTTACAGAAAAAAATGTAGTAAATAATATTTTCACAGTTTCTCCTCCCAGAAAAAAAACCAGGAGAGACAGACAGACAGACAGACAGACAGACAGGACCAAGAGACAGACAGACAGAGAGACAGAGATAGGAATTAAACATATTCACGATAATATTTCCTTTGCGAAAAGTAACCTGAAGCTAAAAAAAATAAACCTGCAATTTTCTTCTTTATTCCACGATAATGTTTTTAATGCGTTTCTTTAACAGAGTATCCACGAATTCAACAACAACACATCTGGCGCCGGAAGTGACGTAGAATTAGGAGAACCAACCGGATGCTCGGGATGCGGTGGCAAAATAAGCGATCGCTATTTTCTGGTTGCTGCAGAAAAACAATGGCACATGGACTGTTTACGGTGTGTCGAATGCAAAACGAAACTCGACTCCGAACTCACGTGCTTCGCGAGAGACTGCGATATCTACTGCCGAGAAGACTATTTTAGGTAAGTTTTAAGATTCGATTTGGGCCAAAACTGGCAGGCGTGTATTTGACTAATTTTCGTTTAATATTGTCGTTATACAGGAAAAATGATTCCACCAGAGACAGGAAAGTAAAAAAAATCGAAAAGGCGATACTTCGGTCAAAACGTGTTCGAAAATATGATGAATTTAATTCGACTTTATTTGTAAAAAATAGCAATTACTTGAATAATAATAGTAATAATAGTAATAATAATAATAATAGTAATAATAACAATAATAACAATAATAACAATAATAACATTAAAAATAATAAAAATAATCATAGTTATAATAATAATGTTCTATATGTAACAGAACAGTAACAACAAAAAAACCTCAGGGAATAGCTATACCTGAATAGCAGGCTCTGTCGTTAATTATATCAAATGTGAATAGAAAAAGGCCAAATGACGAGGGGGGTTTCGGACGCTCCGGCTCATGGTGAGCTATTATTGCGAGCACTAGGTGCAGGGTGTCATTTATCGAAACAACAATAGAAGCAGTTATTTTTTCCCACACTGAACTGTCCAGCTGAATGTAAGCGTGGTGGGAAACCACGAGTAGCTCCTGTGAAACAATTGGACTGCGCAGTAATTAGAATAACTTTGATCTAATGCATTCCTCTTGTCATCGCTATTCGGCATATGCAACAAAGGAATAAAAATAATAATATTCATTGAAAGTCTATAGCATGCTTCAATATAAAATAACAATGATACCATATACATAAGCTATTTATTGTTCATATTTTTGAAATGATGAACTGCGAATAAGTGTTATTCCATCTGCGGTCATTTATTCGCCTTCTCATTCTTGTTTTCATTCTCAAACAAAAACACGTTTGTAATTTTGCTTGCTTAACCATTAAGAAAACACGGAATTTCAAGAAAAGCTACTATTTTTGGCTCAATATTTTTTAATTACTTGATTTCCTAAAATACTATAAAGTAAGGGATAAATCAAATTGCGAACAAATAAATAAAGCCACGTGTTTCTCGATTCACATGTCGATCCATTCAGCTGTTAAAAAAAATAACGCAACGACTAAATTTCATGGCATTCTTTTAAGGATTACGTTGATATTAAGAACAGATAATTCATTTAGATAAATATTAATGGAAATTATAGCAAAAACATCATTTAAACCTATTTAGTGTAAAATGCGCGTTCATTTTTAATTGCCAGATACGAAAGTAATTAATTAATTAGGAGACAAGACTACATTACTCAATTAATAAGTTTTGATAAATCTATTGAAAAAAGAAGCAGCCTAGAACAGTAATTAAAACCTTATCAACTGAAGGACAATTTTGAAATAAAATTAACTATGAATTTTATTGTGCCACATAACTATCAGAAGTAGTTTCTAACTGGATATGATCAATTCATATTAAATTTCGTCTTTTTTTCCTACGAATATAATTCTTCTATGAATGGAGTTTTTATGTTTGGGGTATTTTCTTTGAGTATATTTTTCTGTAAATGGACATTTTTTATCACTTTTTTTGTCAGAATAAGGGCTACTCTGTTCACTCGTTTTCACAAAAAAAAACTTCCCTAGTATTATTTGATGTGTTTCTATCATATATAACTCTCTCGTATAACTCTTTCTCTATCGTCTAAATAACTCTTTCGCATAGCTCTATCTCCATCAATAAACTCCGTCGTATAGCTCGTGAGATACCCAAAGCTTTAATTTAAAAATGAGGGGTATAACTCCATCTCTATCGTATAACTCTATCGCATAACTTTATCTCTATCGTAAAGATCTATCCTATAACTCTCACTCTACCTTATAACTCCTATAACTCTCTCTATATATATCGTATAACTTGGTCTTATAACTTTATCTCTATCGTATAACTCTCTCTATCTCTATCGTATAACTCTCTCTCTCTCTCTCTGCCTCTCTCTCTCTCTCTCTCTCTCTCTCTCTCTCGCATAACTATCGTATACCTCTATCGCACAACACTATTTCTATCGTGTAACTCAGTCTTATAACTTTATCCTTATCGTGTAACTCCCTGGTATAGCTCGTAACATACCTCGTCAACCTTTAATTTAAAAAATGTTGCTCAAATATGCATGTTCAGATATTCCTCTATTTTTCAAGAAAAAGAATGATTTTCAAAACATGGAAACATTTCTCATGGCCTGTAGACTTGTCCTTTGCGTGACGACATCAAAATGGTGGAAATTGAGCGTTAAAAACAAACAAAACCGATACTTCTAGTTCACCGATTGTCACAACAGCGAACAATAGGACTGCACCGAGGGACGGTTTTCATAGTGAAAACTGTTTTCAAAACTTTCCCTTTTCTTTCTTATTTCTTTTGGGGTCATGTATGACAGCATAGAAAAACCCCCGGTGCGTTGTTTGCAAGTTTTTGGCTCTTTCTGCATCGTGAGATATTCTTTATTGGGGGTTCTACTGTGCTTCCAGTCGCAAGGACAGTGTGTATGTCTGTCTGTCTGTCTGTCTGACCGCCTGTCTGTCTTTCGTCACAGAATAGGAATAGCGTGTACAGTCCCCCCACACTGACTCCTCCTCCCTCCCCCAACAAACAAACCTTTCACCGCAACTATGGCTAGATGGGAGAGAGAGAGAGAGAGAGAGAAAGAGAAAGAGAGAGAGAGAGAGAGAGAGAGAGAAAGAGGGAGAGAGAGAAAGAAAGAAAGAAAGAAAGAAAGAAAGAAAGAGAGAGAGAAAGAAAGAAAGAAAGAAAGAAAGAGAGAGAGAGAGAGAGTGAGAGAATTTAAAACCATGTCTGTGGTATGGAATGGGGGAAGCTGTTGGTCCAGGTTGTGGGTGTGTGGATTGGATTACCACAAATGTATATACAACAGGTCAAGTCCAAGTGTTTATTCAAAACTGTCACTAAATCCACTTGAAATTCATTTACGTACTTCTCTACACTGCGGTATAGACTCGCAAGAGCCTCCACACAACCGTCAAGTATTTATAAAATAATTTACAAAGTTTTAAGTGTAAACATAGAATTAGTTGTTGCATCACTGCACTGCAGTTATTTGACACTACACACATATCGCGTCGTTCGAGCGGAATAAAACCTCGCGTGAATTATTTATTATCACGCTAGCAAAACTGAAAGCGAGACATTTTCTTCTCTTTTATTACATATAATTTAAACAATAAATGCAATTTAAGAAAAGAAAATCTAATCTGTTATTTGCATCTTTCAATTAACCTTGATGCAGGGAAGAGCCATTCGGGCGCCACCCCCCCCCCCACCCCTCCTGCGCTATGTCACATGATGTTGACATTGCCAAGCAAACCTCCCTGATCCCAGGAACACCCAATGGAAACAAAAATAATCGAAACCGTTGTGCCATTGAAGCTGTGTGGAAGGTTTGACATCATCAGCCTACCCATGTTCGACATCATTAGCCTCCCCAATTTCCGCATCATTATCCTACCCAGTAAACATTCCAACCTAGACGTCGACTTGACCAAACCACATCATTAACTCTAGTTGTAATTTGGTTGTGATTGGTCCCGATTATAGATCAACGTCTCACTAACACCTTTGCACAACGTTGAATAGACGTCGGAAAATCGACGATGGATAGACGTAAAAAAAAATCGAGGTTGCATTGACGTCGCGCTTGGGTCACTTCTAAAAATGACCAAAAACGAGGCCGTAAAATACTTTTTGCCCGCCTACTTTAGGAAAATATTTGCATGGAAGGTTCAAACACTACGATAGGCGCTTCGTAGAATGGCAACTCCAGACAGTGAATTACATTAAGGATAATCAACGTCTATCCAACGTTGGAAGGAAGACGTTGTTCCGTCTTCCGTAAACAATCAACGTCTATCCAACGTTGATGGATCGTGACAATGTGTACTGGGTGTCTGTTGAAGTATTACCACTCGCACTTAATATTCGAACTCAATAATCCTTCATTTGTGTGTGACCTTTGCCCTTTCCCATTTTCACTTTGGTTTGAGCGTAATGTTGTTCCAACCTTAAACAAACAGTTGACACAAAAATGAAGCAGGTTGTTGCCACGTAATGTTACACTTATGAAACACTTGAATCGACGATAAGAAAAATAACCGTACACAACACATATTCATATACAGAATACCAATGTAAATTTCCGCAAACTATAGAAAGAAGATTGTGAAAAAGAAATTGACAAGTATTTATGACAATCAAATCAGTGTTTAGTGATGATCGAGGTGCTACGCGGAGGCTTCGGACAGCACCGTGTCCGTTCATTGTTTACACCCAGTCGCCGACAATAATTTATCTAGGGAAGTTGGAATACACACTGGTTACTATGCGGTTCCAAGACTTTTTATAAAACGACCACAGAACGAAAGTGCTAACTTTGAAATTATACCTCATTTTTACCTTCTGGAGGACTGTAGTTCCGAAAGAACTCCTCCTTTTGCGGGAAACCCTGAGTACTGTTTGAAAGTTAATTCCCCACCCCTTTTTTAAAAAAAAGAAATTAGCACTCTGTGCAAAATTACCCTGCCCCCACCCTGCCCTTCTCTGAGTTTTTGGACACGTGTGGCGACACATATGACAGCAAGAAAGTTTGAAAGACTAAGTTTTATTAGAGCTGTTTATACCTGAATAAAAAATCCACCATAGTTCAGGATCCGCCCATTTGATTGCATTTGGGGCAGTTAGGGGTCAAAGCCTTGTTGACGTGCTGCTGTTTTTGTGACGTTGCAGGAAATTTGCCGTGAAGACTTGCGCACGCTGCCAGCTGCCCATCTCCAGCCACGAGCTCGTCATGAAGGCACGTGACCACGTCTATCACGTGACCTGCTTTGCCTGTGCCTCGTGCCACAACATACTGAACACGGGCGAACAGTTCGGAATGAGAGACCACCTTATTTTTTGTAAGGTAAAGCCGCCATTTTGCCATTTGAACAAAACACAATAATAAACCTGTGGCGAGGAAGGATTCGATAAGTACAGAGTGTACATTCCGTTAGCTCGTTTTTTTTTTAGCCCAGCTGACTTGAGTCGGTGGGAAATTCTGATGACTTTTATCCGTCGTTCGTGTGTATGCTTGTGTGTGTTTGTATGGAAATTTTTACAAATTACTGCTCCTATGATTCTTGTTCGATTTCTTTGATATTTAGCAGTTTGTTTCATTGTAACTCGAGGTCAAAGAAGATTCTTGTGTTCCCATATCCCGAACCCAAAAGTGATACTCCGATGACACCACAAACAAGTCTGTGTTTTTATCTACTCGGTCTGAATGCCTCATCCTCCTTCTCCCCACCTCTCGCCCCCACCCCCACATCAGCGGTGACAGACAGGTCATCAGTGATCGTGATGTACTCTGACAACGAACTCTTGTGGCCCTTCAATCATCAGTGACATCCGCTTCATCAGTGACCTCCGCGTGCGCGCGCGTGCTCTCACAAAGAGCTCCCGCGACCCGCGTCATCAGTGACCTCCGCGTGCTCTCACATAGAACTTCCGCTTGCCTGCCTGGTTTTATTGTATTTTTGCCAATTACCTCAGGTTTTGTGGTATTATTGTCAGTTACCCAGTTTTGGTTCTATTATTGTCAAGTACCTAAGATTTTATTGTATTATTGTCAATTACCTCAGGTTATATTGTGTTATTGTTTATTTATTGCACTGTGTGTGTGCGTTTTTTTTCAGATGCATTACGAAACCGGGGAGATTAATCAAGAGGAGTTTTCTTCTCCACCGATCTCAAACCACCCACTGATGGACATGGGCGGTCCGCTGGGGCCTGGGGGCTTCTTCCCCGGGGTAACACCACCCCAAAAGGGGCGACCGCGCAAGCGAAAAAATCAACAGGCTCTCCAGGAGGCAGACATGTTCGGCCATGGCATGGGTGAGTTATAGTGTTCTCATGGAATACAGCTTGTATTATTCCACACTCCGCGCGGGCTCGGCCAACCCGTACAAGCCTGTTCGTCTGCGAGGCTGTTCCTTCTATTGGTCAGCTCTTCCTTCCATCCACGCAGATGCTAGCCTCGGTGTGTTTTCTAAATGCCAAAATTTCCAGAATTCCCCCCAAAAATAATAAAAAAGTAAAAAACAAAAAACAAAAAACAAAAAAAAAACAAACAAACAAACAAACAAAAAAAAACACGATATTCATTCGAATATAATGTTATGCAAAGTTCACTACCAGCCGTTGACTCCTGTGCAGACTTGCAAAACAGGAGTGGCACCCTCTCCATCTACACATAGAATTGTTCCATGCATTATCCAGAGTTTGTCATAAACAAAGCGAATACATGTAACGGTTATATCTTATCTGAAAACTGTCTCAATACATCTCTCCTTCTTTTGTAACATTATCTAAAACAATCACTCTATCTTTATATAAACGTGTGGAATAAACAGCACAACAAAAGGCGCTCGATAAAAGCGTCGAAAGATGCTTGTTTCGGATCAGTAGCTGGCGTCACACTGCTCAGCTGGTCACAAGGGGGCGGCTATTGAATCTCCGGAGCGAGCGGGCGGATGAGAGGGCGGGTGAGATCGCGGGCGATCGGGCGGGTGAGAGGGCGGGGGAGCGGGCGGGTGAGACGGCGGGTGAGAGGGCGAGTGAGGAGACGGGTGAGCTGGCTTATTTATCCACGTTATGTACTGGATACCAGCAAAAAAAAAAAAAGAAGAAGAAGAAGCTGCAACTTTTAAAATGGTACACGTTCTTTGACCGTTGTAAACAGCCCTTTGCTCCGGGATGAGTTATAGTAAACAACCCTTTGCTATAGGATGAGTCAGAGTAAACACACCCTTGCTATAGGGTAGGTCATAAATATATGGGGTGAGTCATGATTAATATATCTTTGCTATCGGATGGGTCATAGTAAACAACTCTTTGCTATGGGGTGGGTCATGGTAAACAACCCTTTGCTATCGGATAGTGATAATAATAGTAATAAATATATGGGGTGAGTCATGATTAATATATCTTTGCTATGTGGTGGGTCACAGTAAACAACCCCTTGCTAGAGCGTGGATCATAGTAAACAACCCCTTGCTAGGGCGTGGATCATAGTAAACAACCCCTTGCTAGGGCGTGGATCATAGTAAACAACCCCTTGCTAGGGCGTGGATCATAGTAAACAACCCCTTGCTAGGGTGCGGATCATGGTAAACAACCCGTTGCCTGGGTGCGGATCATAGTAAACAACCCTTTGCTATGGTGTGGATCATAGTAAACAACCCTTTGCTATGGTGTGGATCATAGTAAACAACCCCTTGCTAGGGTGTGGGTCACAATAAACAACCCGTTGCCTGGGTGCGGATCATGGTAAACAACCCTTAGTTATCTGGTGGGTCATAGAAACAACCAGGACGTGAATGGAGTACTACAAGGAACAGGGTGGATCACAGTGAATAACAGTGAACAGAACCGTTGTGAATTTCGCACCTGTATTGCAATTTTCTTTTCTCTCAATATTTGCCTACACTGTCTTGGAATGTGAAGAAAGAAGCATTTAGATAGCGGCGAAAAATACTGTTATCGTTCGATAATAGATAACAAATATTGATAAAGATAGATAACAGGTTGTATCGATGGACGGCAGAATGATACAGGAGGTATGTGACCTGAGGGCATTTTTCGGCGATAGATGCCACCATTCTGCCAATGGCAATGCAGGCCTGAGGGCACATGTAAGCACTTTGTTTGCACCGCCCGTCACACACGTACGAACATTGCGGCATCAGTTTGCATTGTTGGTAGAAAGGTGCGAATCAATGTTATCTACAATGTCCTTCAAATCTCTGGCATTGAGGAGGCAGTTCCGAGAAGAGAACTGCTGGGGAGGGAGGGGTGGGGATGGGGGGGGGGAGGTATCGGCTACTTTCCAGTGATAATCTGACTGTGCATGTGATGACCAGGACATGCAGCGAACCGAGACCACTCTGTGATTCTTTGACAGGCATACTGCTTTAATCGTATGACATCGCTGGGTCGCATCGCTGTGAACATGCACGACACTCACAGACGTGCACGCCGCTCTGATCGTGCTACATCGGTAGGTCGTGCATCGATCTAAACATGCACGACATTCATAGACGTGCACACCGCTCTGATCGTGCTACATCGCTGGGTCGTGCATCGATCTAAACATGGACGACATTCATAGACGTGCACACCGCTCTGATCGTGCTACATCGCTGGGTCGTGCATCGCTGTGAACATGCACGACATTCATAGACGTGCACACCGCTCTGATCGTGCTACATCGCTGGGTCGTTCATCGCTGTGAACATGCACGGCATTCATAGACGTGCACATCCCTCTGATCGTGCCACATCCATGTGCGTGCAGAGCGCTCTGATCGTGCCAGTGCTGGATCGTGCATTGCTATAATCATGCGGCATCGTAGGACATGCAGTACTCTAATCGTGCATGACATTCATGAGCGTGCAGGGCTCGCAACCAAAAAAAGAAAAAGCTTCTTGTGCTATCGTCGACCGGAAATGGTGGCCATGAAATAGACCAAAACGAGGACGTAAAATATGAGGGTTTCAAGAGCGCGCAGGTTTTTCCTACCTAAAAATATTCATGGAAATGGACTTATGTGAATCCTACGGATGACCCTAGGGTGGGGTGCTGTAATGGAGAGGAGGGAGGAGGAGGAGGAGGGGGGAGGGGCTGACCACACTGCTGGTGTAGCTTCCTTGACTGCGATTCTAGATTAATATTTCCCCAATGTCTATACAATAACGTTTTCCGGGCTTCAATACGATATTGAAAGATCGAATAAAAACGTCTATCCAAATTCAAAAGGTTGTTTCGACTTCAATAAATAACCGAAACTATCTAACATTGATCCAACGCCGCAATGTTTACTGGAAAGAAGACCGAACAATTTTAGATAAGGCTATTGAAAAGAAATACACTAAAGCTAATGACGTTAACAGGGCAATGATGAACTGAACCTTCCTTCCCCGTCCCTCCCCCCCCCCCTCCCCTTCCTCCGGACTCTTCTGAACAGCGTATCAAGCAAATGATTGACATTTCTGCCAGAGCTCAGTCAATCACGATTTTTTTGCGCCAAGTTTTCGCCAAGTTTTTGCGGCTTTTCACGGCCTGTACCTCCTCCCCCCTCCCCCCTCTCCCCGCGCCTTAACTCTCTCCCCCCCTCACCCCTCACCCCCATACCGCCTGTGCTCAATCATAAGCTTTCGTCACGCCTGTCTTTCTGTTTGTTATCGGGCACTTGTATGTGTTATCTTATCTAATTCACTCACTTATCACTAATATCCACAACAGGATTTTATGTTTTTTCTTCTTCAGTTGAAAAAAAAAAACAGGAACTCTATTTGAAAACGTAATACCATTCCGGCGCCTTAGCTCAACACTGCATTGTCAAGAAAATGAATTAAGATGTTTTATTAAAACTTCTGACCGAAGACCGAAATTGCAGAAATTGTCCTTTAGTTCGATAGAAATATTGACTTATTTCGAAGCAAAATAGAGATATTATTTACTAATAACAACAATGTTGACCAATAAGATAAATGCTAAATACTGACCAGGTGAAATAAACGTTGACCTCAGAAGCCCGAAAATGGGCAAGGGTGGGATGGGGGTTGTTAAATTCTGGGTGGGGGTTCCCACTGATTCCGCATCATTACAGTGGCGTAGCTACCGTTTACGCACTTACGCACGTGCGTAACAGTTTTTGTGAGAAAACCCGTTTTATTCCCAATAAAATTTTCTATCTATGAAACAATTGCTACATTTTCAACTCACATTTTGTTTTCGCACAAAACGCTCATATTGTGTCTTTCCATCACACAGCAGAATTTCTATTTTTAGCTTTTGGGAAATTTTGCAAGACTGAAGTAAGCTGACACAGTATGAACTTTGATACTTTGTGGACTATTGATCTCTACTTTAGAGGTGACGTCAGTAAGACCATGGATACTCTGTAGTATACAGTATCTGTGTCGTCAGTTTGAAAACAAAGCAAGAGCAAAATGGCCAAACAATTGAGTTTAAATAAATTTTTTACAAAGAAAAATAGTGGAAGCAGTAATGATGCATTTGCACATAAAACAATACAAACTGACATCTCAGAGCTGCAAATGTGTTTGAAGTGTGAAAAAGCTAATTCGGGGAAACAATGTTATGAGAAGATTTTACCGAATCTTGGCGAGAGTACATCACACTTTAACCCGGATTTACCGACCTATGTGGATGCAGCGGAAATTGATATTGCAAAAGCAGCAGATAATGTTAAATATCAACTCATAATCGGAAAATGGGACTCAGCTAGGAGATACAATTTTCCACCCAGGTTTGTCAATTTTTAGCTACCACAAAAGCCAGATATTTTCCCAGCAGGCAAAACGAATTCGTCGGAGATTTGACCTAAACCCGACGTTGGATTTGGGTTTGACCAAAAATTACGTCTTTTGCCTGCCCGATTATTGCGTATAAATTTTAAATATTTTTTTACTAATAGACACAAGTATAAAAAAACACAACAAACAGACTAACGTATATTCAGCATAAATTACGACCATTTATAAGCATAATCAAGTTCAAGTAAAAAGAATTTATTGATAAATTCGCCTTTTTTAAAATTTGAAGTTGGAAAAGTTAGTTGGAATGACGACATTCAATACTTGTAAAATTGTCAAAAAATGATAAATCTGCCAAAACACTAATGTGTGGTGTGTTTGATTTGCTTCCAGACTTCTACATGGTAAAAACAGGAAGTTCAATCCACAACTATTAACCGATTTTTCGTGGTTGCGCTACAGCATTAAGAGTAACGTTGTATATTGTGGCTACTGCGCTGTATTTGGTTATAAATTTGAAGTAAAGGACTGGTCAAACATCACACGGCAGTGTAATCTTCACAATGATTCGACAAACCACAAAACCGCGTTGACACGAACCGATGAATTTGTACAGATAATGAAGCTCCAAAAGCCAAACATTCTTCAGCACATTGATTGTGCTGAAGCAAAATTATTCAAGCGCAATTTTTACATTTTGAAACAAGTTGCAGCGGTTCTAATTTTTTGTGGCAGGCAAAATATAGCCATCAGGTCCCATGATGACACCCAGAGCAATTTCATATCATTATTGTATTTGAAGGCAGAAAATGATGAAATACTTAAAGAACATTTAACCCATTCTAAATCGAATGCAAAGTACACTTCACCAGAAATTCAAAATGAAATTCTTACCATCATTGGTAAAGAAATTCAAAACAAAATCATTCATGAATGCAATAGCGCCGGATATTTTGGATTTATAGCCGATGAAGCTTCGGACAGTGCTAATTATGAACAGGTTTCTCTATGCCTTCGCTACGTAGGTAAGGGCGAGATTCTTGGCCAAGAACGTTATGTAATTAAAGAAGAATTTGTCACATTTGTTAAAGCAGACAATACAACTGGTGAGGCCTTAGCGCAGCTATTTATAGATACCCTTCAAGAACTAAATGTTCATATTCAACAAATGAGAGGTCAAGGATATGATGGTGCCTCAAACATGAGAGGACACAAAAAGGGGGTGCAGGCTCGAATCCGAGAAATTATACCCGACGCCCAATACACACACTGCAACGCGCATGTTCTTAACCTTTGTATAGTTCACAGTTGCTCACAACCCCTGATTCGTAACCTTCTCGATACCATTCAACAAATAAGTTTTGCATTTTCGTATTCTGCAAAGAAACAAAATCTTCTTGAAGAGAATTTAAAGGAAAATCCTGATCGCCACGATATGGAAAATAAACGCAAACTTAAAGAATTGTGCGAGACGCGTTGGGCGGCGAGAGCGGATGCATTGTCAACTTTCAAAGCAGCTTTTACTGTTGTCGCAGATGTTTTACAGCAATTGACGGATGGTGGAGATGCCAAGTGCAGAACCCACCTTGCCTCTATTTTAAAGTTTGACTTTATTGTCGGCCTTTTCGTAGTAGAACACGTGCTACAACTTACCTTAGCTTTGTCAAAATTGCTCCAAGCCAAGAATCTTGATTTGATTCAGGCAGCAAAAGAAGCCGAAAACGCCAAGCTGTCTCTTCAAGCCGAAAGAAATGATGAGGCAGTTTTTGAAACATTGTACGGAGAAGCGGCACAGCTAGCAGCAACATTTGACATCCAGCCCAGCAAGCCCAGGACAGCAGGACGCCAAACTCAGCGCGCCAATATTGAAGCAGAGGGACCGTTGCAGTATTGGCGAAGAGCTATGTATCTTCCTTTTGTTGATCATTTAATAGCAGAAATTTCTGACGGATTGGTGCAGGCAAGACCACGATTCTGTGCACAGTACTTAATTCCGCGAATGTTGCCAAACTTAAATGTAGACCTAAAGGACCAAATTTTCAACGAATACTCCACTGATCTCAATGTTACAGCGGAACAGTTTATGCGGGAGCTATCTATGTGGGAGCGAAAGTGGAATGTAACCCCGATAGTGAATCGTCCGCCTACTTTGCTAGAAGCTCTCGACACTGTTATTCCGGAAGTGTTCCCAAGCATATACAACATATTTCTCATACTGTTATCAATGCCTGTATCAACCGCGACGGCGGAAAGAAGTTTTAGTTCAATGCGGCGCATAAAAACGTATCTACGTTCTACAATGGGCGAAGAGAGGTTTGCAGCACTTGCTTTGCTGCACATTCACAGAGAGACTGAGATCGATCTGGATCTAGTGGTTCATACATTTGCCAGACAGAAAAACAGACGATTACACTTAATATAGACTAGTGAAGTTCTAGATCTCTATGATACATGCGAGTATTTTATCCGTTTGTGTCAAGTTTTAAAATTGACCTTTTTTGGGCACGAGGGGGGGGGGGGGGAGGTGGAGTAAAATAGGGGGCAGGGAGAGGTCTGAAAAGTGCTAAGTGCGTAACAAAAAAAAAATCCTGGCTACGCGCCTGCTTGT